>VZTT01007355.1:0-16944 GCA_013400855.1 Buphagus erythrorhynchus
TCCTCCCCTAAAATAATGCACCTGAATGGTCTCACTCTAACTGTACAAAATCATATTCCTGATCTGTACATTTTTACTTATAAAGGCTTTTCAGAATTTTAATATTTTTAAAGTATGGGCAGCCCAAACCTCACCTCAATCATTCCATCTTCCCAAACTTCTGGCATGAGTAAATTTGTTTTTAAATCACAGGACCACAGAATTGTTTGGGTTGGAAGGGATCTTTAAAGCTCCTCCAATTCCAAGCCCCTGCCATGGGCAGGGACACCTTCCCCTATCCCAGGTTGCTCCAAGCCCTGTCCAACCTGGCCTTGGACACTTCCAGGGATGTGGAGCCCACAACCTCTCTGGGCAACTTGTGCCAGGGCCTTATCACACATATGGTAAAGAATTCCTTCCCAAGATCTCATATAAACCTGCCTTCCCTCAGCTCAGGGCCATTCCTCCTTGTCTCATCACTACATGCCCTTGTGAAAAATCCCTCTCCAGCCTTCATTTAACAATATCCTGGAAATGGAGTTGCATCCCTGTGATTAAATCCAACCTGGTGCCACGATGAACATCAAGAGATGCCTCCCCTCCCCACCCCACCCACACCACCAAACCCATCGCAGGCTGCAAAGGGAAATATTTCTTTCCAACTAACAGAGCTTGAGTCGCTGCAAAAGCCTGTGTGCAGCAGGCTCTGGTGCAGAATTTGCTGTATATAGTCTTTGTTTAGGGATTCAGTTTATCCAAGGACTTCTTTGAAGACAGAACTGCCTTCCCAGCCTGACTCGCTGTTACTGCAGGCACCCGTCTGTGTTTCTGGAATCGCCTCCCTCTCCCTCCTCCCCTCAAAGTGGATTCTTTGACTACACAGGGAGCTCAGGCTTTTAACTCTGAATCACACACGAGTCAGATGCCTGAAGGAGACCGTGCAAATACCCATCTGTCTGGTTAACAATTCTGTAAACAGCAATGGCACCATGAGAAGATTTCCACCCACTCTTCACTTCGAGGTTAAATTCGCCTCCTTTTCCCATTTGTGAGTTTTAGCTATAAAGTAAAAAGTTGATGTTGATTGAAGAAACTATTCCTCAGATATTCTGCACAAATGGTATTCATCTGTGTCTTAGGATGGTTCAAAGGAAACGTTTATGCATCCTAGATTAATTTATTAAATGAAATTTATGCAGCTTGTTGCCAATGACATGAAAAATTTAGAGCTTCTACTAACGTGCTCATTTGGCCTCCTTACAAGAACAGACTGTATTTCAATTATCTTAGAGTACAGACAAAGAGGAGAGGAAGAAAGCTTTTCACAAAGACTCTCTCCTCATAACTAAACCAGCATACTAAAAATGGATTGTGGATCTCTGAAAACAAATGGCCAGGTTAATGTACAGCTGAGAAATGCTTGGGACATTGGTCTGTCTGAGGAAATGCAGATTTCAAACAGGGCTTCCCAAGTGTTTCCTTCACTGGGATGGGTAACAGATTGGTGAAAGAGAAGCTAGAAAAACAGAAAATGAAGCATGAGGCTAGAAGGAAAGCTAGGATGGAAGGGCAGTGGCAGGAACTCTTAACAGAGCAAGGGCATGGGGACAAAGTGAGCTGGAGGTTGAGCTTGTTATCTCTATTAGTGTTAATTGCTAAATTAATGTTTTGCCAGAGAGAACCTCACTCTTTTCTTTAAATTAACCTCACTAGAAGGTTATAAAAGACAAAAAGATATACAGAATATTGTTCATCTCCTCTCAATAAGACTTTCCTCTGCTCCAGCATACTGCTAAAACAAGAACAGTGTCCCAGCAGCACCTCAGATATTGTCCTTGCTGCTGGCAGGTAACATTACAAACATGCTTTTTTCACTTTTAACCAGCTATTTTGCACTTCTTTACCTCACTTTCTTTATTATAAAAAGCATATTGAAACTCAACCACACCTTTGTCTTGCTCCCAACTGAAAGGCACTGTCTATTGACTTGTCTTTAGCATGATTTCAAAGTGATTTCATTAAATACCCAGGAAAATATATCTGAAGGTGTCTCTTTCTTCCCTATTTGGATACATAGGACAAGATGACAACTCTAATTTCTTCACAACTTTTACAGAAGTCAGAACCCAACAATAAATGTCACAAGAAAGGATTTCCTGAGATACAGGGAGATTCTTCAGCTATCATGTAACAACTTTCCACTTTCCTATGGAAGCATGAATAATTATTTTTGAAGGGAATAAACACAGTTAAAGATGAACCAAACCAAAAGGATTATTTATATATTTATGTTGGCATCTAATCTCAGAGAATATGGCCATAACTCATAGGTAACCCCATCCTGCTATCACAATAACTCATCAACTGTTTCACTGTGTGTTCTTTCCCTGCTGGAAAATAAAATTTCCTAGGCTTTGGCTCTCTTACTAATCTTGCATCTCATTTATTTCACATTCACTCAGTCACTTCAGCAACTGTTTACAGCAAAAAATGGGTGTAACAGTGATCACAGTGATTATTAACGTTTTGGAGTTTTTTTAAAGGACAAGCTAATGTCATTTAAGCATTAGGATCACATTAAGTTCACTGCAAATGTTCCATTCTCGACAATTTATGAAAATCTGCTTGAAACAAAGGTGCTGCATGTGCTGGGGAATGTCCCTGCATGAAGCCCTGTCCCATCTCTGCCATGGAACCATCACTCCCCACGAGAGATGTGCTCTCAGAAAGTGCTCAACTGACAAGGATATGAGAAAAAAAACCCAGCAAATTCCTTAAGTTTTCTGTCAAATTTGACTAAAATCCATTACTGAAAAGCCTGGGCACGTGTTCTTTCAAACACTTGGGCTCGTAGAAGATGAACTCATCAGAAACACTTCCCAGGTATTTTGAGCTAAATTGAGGATGCAATTAGAAAGTAGGGGGGGAAAAAATGAAAAAAAGAAAAAAGGGAGGGGGTGCAAAAAACCAAACAACCTTTCTTCCTGTGCTGACAGTGCCATAAAGCCCAACTACAGATACTGCAACCATTTCAAAGGCAGGAAAGGCTGAGGCCTTCACTGTGCTGTCCACTGGCTTTGAAGTGCCGAAAGCAGCTGCTCCCAGCAGATAGGAACTCTGGTGCTGCTGGAGTTATTTTTTTTCTTCAAAATATACTTTCAAATCTAACAGCTGCAAGTAGAACAAAGTTGAGCTAAAGTATATTTAAAGAAGAAAAAAAAAAAGTCACCAGTTTCTCTCTGAGACTGTTCTCAGTGGATACTTCAAAAGCAAGTGGCACCGAATCAGATGAAGCTGGAACCAGGAGGGACATGTGACAGCTGAAACCAAATACTGCAAGATCCAAAAGTTCCTTTTTGCTTTATTAATGGATTTGAGTGCATTTGAAAAGCTAACAAAATATTAACTGCCGTGTCTTTTCCAAATTATTTTTGAAGCAAAGACAAAGATAAATAAATATCAATGTATCATGTTATTTGTTGCAATAAATATCAGATAAATATCAATATATCAGTATGTCTAATCTGCAGGCAGAGCAATCCTTCAGCCCCACAATGAACAGTCCATGTTCACACCAATAATTGTTTTGAAATCAGTAGTCAAGCAGAGTCCTGTGACATCAACCATTCAGATAAAGCAGAGAAGTGAAACCACTGCTCCAAGTGCCTACACTTCCAAAATGTCTCTCAGACTGGAGAACTGGATCACACATCAGTTCATTTGGTTCTTTATTACCAATCTGATTAAAATTATGGGCAACTGAATCGTCCAGGTTGCTACCCCTGCCACTCACCATGACAGTCAACAAAAAAGAAGTTTGTAGGGCAATTTCCCTTTCCTTTTAACATCTAAATTTCATTTGACAATTAGATTCAGACACTTGAGGCAGAACATCTCGAAGCAATCACTACATTTCTCAGGTAGCTAAAATACCCAGGATTTTGGTTGGGTCTCTATTTCCAACTGGAAGTCTGCTGGAGCCCTGTCAAAATGAATCTCCATTTCAAACTCACTGCTCTATTTAAACACTTTAAATCAGTCTGTTCCTCGCCAAGTAACAACCAAAGAAATATGCAGTAAAACAAGGCAAGGAAAAGTCTGCTTTAAAATAGGCTTAGAAGTTCTGAAGCATAAATAGAGAGCAGTAGAGAGAAACAGAAGTTGGAAGTACTGAAAGGAAATTTTAAGAGTGGAAGAACTGAGCTCATCCTGCTCCGTGGTGGGGCTGGAGGGGCTTTGTGCCTTCCAAAAGAACCTCGTTCCCAGTGATAACCCCCTGCAATCTGCAGGAAGGGGCACGTATTCTTCATGCTCACCAGCTTTCAAAGAACATTCCAGACAAAGAGAAATAAATTTTTAAAAAGGGCATAAACAGGATTCCACTGAAAATTCTTCAGAGGCTCTCATTGTTTAGCTGTTTAGGGCTGAAACCCTTGGGTTCCAGTGATGTCTCATAAAGCTTAGCTGTTCTTTCTTATAGTAAAAGCAGCTATCCTAAATAAAATAAATGGGAAGCAGTAAACTTCTCAGTGAAAAATGCTTTCACTGATGTTTACCACAATATCAACATTGTTACAGAATAGATTCACCAAAAAACATTTTAGCTCTCACATTAATTTCTTGCTTTGTGGGTTTTTTTGACACAGCCTCCAGAAGGTCTGAATATAAGAAGACACATAAAACCAAACCATGACAACACAAGACATTATCATTTGCCTTTAGTGTGCAAAGTCAGCTGAGTATTGGCAGGAAATTTTATCTGGCTTGGTAGATGTTACCATGGATAGGAAAAAAAAATTACCATTTGTAGGTAGAAACAGGAATATTGTAACTCCTGATACACTGCTGGTTAGCATTTCTTTCTACAGATTAAAATCTGGAATGGGGAAATGGGAACAAAATCTTTGAATAAATGCTTACTTTGGACTTTAAAGATGCACTACAAATTATAAGAACTGTAAGAAAAAAGTGAGCCAACCATATCACTAAAATGATGTGAAAATAGGATTCAATAAAAAATTCCAGTTTAAGGCAAATGTCCAACTGACCCTGACACTCCCATCGCTCTCCTTTCAGCGTGTCCTGACACACCAAACTTCCTCACCTTTCCTGCACAAATCCCGAGTATCTCTGACTATTTCTGAATCACTAAATGCAGGAATCATCATAAATAACATTCCCCAGTTAAGCTGGACACCTGTGAGATGTCCCTCACCCTTCCAGAGGCCAATGTGTCACCTCTGTCAGGTGGCAGCACAAGTGGTGACGTTGACAGTTCTGAGCGAGGACAGGGAGAATGTTTTGATCTGACCCAACAAACTCCCTTCTATTCCAAGAGCCACACACAAAACACACCATTGTTCCTCCCCAGCACAGAGCAGGGGTCTCTCAACACCTACCAAAGTGATCTTGTTCCTTAATTCCCTGAAAAAGCCCCTTCCAGATGCACCAGAGCAGGCCTGGCACCAAAGCCAACCGCAGCGTTTCATGCTCTCACGGCACAGAAGATAAACAGAAATTAAACCACATTTCCCTGCTGGAAATGCAAGCTTAGATCCACACCAGAACAGTGGTAAGAGAGAATTTTTATGGATTAACCACATCATTCCTACAAAGTACTAAAAACTCCCTTTCAATCCTTCAGCAGGTGTTACCAACAAAGGTCACTTTAGCTTCATGACCAAGTACCAGCTCACATCAGTGTGTGGTGGTGCAGCTCCTTAGCTCCCAAGTCTGTATCATGCAATAATTCCTCCACTTCTGCTTTTCCCCTCCTTTACATTTCACAGCACTGCTGAACAACTTTCTTGTCTCCACCCAAACGTTTCCTGAGTATTTTTCCCAACCCTGAAATTACATTACAAAGAAGAAAATCAGGATCAGTGGGCCAAAACAAGCATTCGTACTGAACACTCCCCGTGTCAAAAATGATAAAAAGAATAAACCCCTGTTTCTTGACAAGAAGAGACAGATAAAGCATTAAATAATTGAACCTGGTGATTATGAAAATAGGTGTTGCCACCTGTAAGCCTGGGAAACAATTTGAAAGAGCTGGAGGTACAAAGGATGGTGAAGAGGAAACAAAAAGTATTTTTTGTGTAGCTTCTCCCCCCTCCACCCCCATCACAAAACTCTGCATGTCTGTAAATTGTGTTTTTATAGGAAGGACAGCAATACACAGTGACCTACAGCTGCAGGAAGGGGTGTTTTCTCCCCTCCACCTGGAGGAGCAAAGCAACTGACCTGTTGTTCATGTCTTTTCCTGATCTCATCCAACTGCCTGGAGAATTCTTGGGCTTGCTTTTCCCGGAGCAATTTTGATCTGCTTAGATCTGCTTCAACCTCTGCTATCTACATGGGAAAAGAAAGGGAATATTTAATTTTCTTTTTTTTTAAAAAAAGGCATAGCTTGAAATGTACTGACATTTCTACAGTTGTTTGTAAACCATCAAAGAGGAGAATATCACTTGCTGGGAATGATAACAACACCATTTGTATGTGGTGGAAATGAATATTCAGTCTCTACAGGATTATTAGTTACTCAAGGACATAGTGATCACTGTTATACCACTCCCTAATTACAAAAGAATTGGCTCAGTTTTTCACTCAACAGTGCTGAATATCCCATCGAAATTAAGTGAATATTTTCTCTAGACATATTTAAGACTCAAATATATTTCACTTAAAAATACACTGCCTGTGGAAATTCAAGAGAAATCATGTGCGAGTCAGAGCATAAACTGCACATTTAAAGCAAGTTTACATTAAATCAGAAAATAACTTTAAATAACTTAAAAGAAAATTATTTGGCTGCAAGTTAAGTCCTCTGAAGATAGTCATCGCCTCTGAATAATGAGTCCCACAGATTCCAGCACGCAGCATCAAGGAAGCAATTTCACAACTCAATTAACAAAGGCTTTTGTATCAAAAGCATAACTGTTAGCTGTACATCAGGCATGTTTCCAAGGGAATATATGTAAATATATAGATGTAACTCTGCTGCAGTGCACACTCATCAATGACTTTTATATCTAGATCCCAACATAAGCAATGAATAAAATGTGTCCCTAAAAAGAGAAAAGACGTGGAGGGGTTTGAAGGACCACAAGTCCATCTGCTCCACAAAAAGAAGAAACCCATGAATTTCTGAACCACAAGCCAAAATCCTGCTTGGCCTAAGGGAGTGCTCAGTGTTCAACAGATGTCTGTGCCAATTGGCCTGGACATCACTCCCCAGCCAGGAAGGAGGAGAAAAGGCAGCACTAGGAGTGGGAAAAGCATTTTATTGCAGAGTACTCCAGCAGGAAAGGAAGGGACTGGAGTAGAAGCAGTTGGCCAACTAGAAAGTGGAAAAAGAGAAGAGTGAGGAAGCAGCTCCTGAACCTCACTGCTACTATCTGCCATTAAGAAAATGGAGACTGCAATCAATGTTTCATGAATAATTTTCTTCCAGCTCCAAACTTACTCAAATTGCATGTCCATGGCCATATTTTACTCAGATCAATAAAGTCCAGAAAAATAACAGATCTTCTTACTGCACTAAGGGAGGTTTTTTTTTAAGAGAATGAAAATGCTCAAAAAGGAAAACAGTAAAAACATATGCAAAGATGCTTTAAATCTACTGGCTTCTGCAGTTTATTTGTTAGGTTCATCTATTTCCAACAACTGCAACAAAGGCTCTTGATCATTATTTGCCAAACCCAGGAAGCCCCAGATCTGCAGTACCATGACACAGTCTGTGTATTATTTCTCTTCTTTTTAGTTACCACTGGAAAAAATGCAGATCTTGCAGTTAAACACATACCACCCACCCACCAGTGGACATCAGGTGACTCTTAATAATCACAGGCTTTACAAAATAGGAAGCAGATGGCAAAATAAATGACCTTATCAGAGAGCCAAACTAAAGAATCAAATATTGATTGCAAAAACTGAAAATTACCCCATCCTACTCATCTCTATAATCAACTTTATCTCACACCAAAAATGGGTTTAAAGCCCAGTATTCCTAATGTAGATAAAAGGACAGTGTTGCTATGGCTACTGCAGCTGTTTTGTAAAGTAATACATCCCACCTCACCACAAAACACAGAATTTTCCAGTATGTTCCAATGTACTGGGGGATTTATCTAAGAGTATGTGGATGCAGAGGAATGAGAGAGGCCAAAGCCATGAAGAGAGAGCTTCAGCAGTGTTCCTTTCATGTATTTCCTTGGACCTTGGTTCCTGTAGAATAGAACCACTCAACTGCACAATATAATTTATATTTCTAGATTTTAGCACCGAAGCAGAGAAAGAGTAAACTTCTGGCTGATTCATGGAATACAGCAAAAATTATTTTCAAAATTTCCCAGAATGCAGCAATATTCTGAAAGAAATTTACTTTCATCTTAAAATTACGGTTGACTATTTTTTTCCAAATTCTTTTGCACTTTTTAATGTTTTGGATTGTTTTCTTTGCTGAAGGCTTTTTAAGTGAATTAAACTATTATTAGCCTTTCTAGAATTAGACAACATCCCTTTTGGAGCAGAACTAGGGTATTATTTTAAGTCATCATGAAGAAATTGCAGGAGGGTCACACAATACAGAAAATGTCAGATTAAAATTGTAGGATTTGTTGTATTGCACTTGTGGCTCTAGTTTGCTGAACACATCTTGCTTTTATAAGTTTGTTCTTGCTTTTTTTTTAAATTTCCAAATTCTATTATTCACTGTCGGCATGGGTCTTAAAAATATCAGCAGTGAAGATTTTAAAAAAACTTTGAGAACAACAAAAAGGGAATTTCCTCAGTCCTAAGGCAGCACTCTCAGCCACCCACTCCAGTCACTCTCCTGTCAGCAGTGAGGTTTGGTCAAGGCAGGTGAGGCTGGAACTTGTAATCCAGGATTACAAGCTGGAGTTCTGTCTGGAGATCTCAAACACATGAGGAGTTAAGGAAATACCCCTTCTCTCCCCTTCTTTTTGATCACCTATTGCTTGTTCCTCATTTCACTCCTTGGGCTGCTTTTATAAACTCCCAGGAGAATGGTTGAACTACTGTTTGCTCCGTAAGAAATTTAAGCCACTAAAATCCCTGATTTTCATGGACAGAAAAGTGGATTTTTCCATCCCCTGCACATGACTGCCAGCAGCCACCATGGCTCTGCCCCTGTTTGGGCTCAAACTGATTACAGGAGCTCATTAATGGAAGACAGAGTCGCTGGGAAAAGAGTAGGAAGAGACACATTTAAGTGGGAAACGACAAGCGTTGTTCCATAGGGTGTATAAACTAACACTTTATACTCTCACTCCTGAAAAATCCCTAATCAGTATCATAACTGCAGATATCTTTATAACAATGACAATTCTGGCTTTGTCAGGAAGATGAAACACCCGCCACCATCCCTTTCTGACTCGCTGCAAAGACACTACATTGTGAAAGATTTTGATGTAGCACTCTCAAGTGGAGCATGTTTCTGGCATTATAAGATCAGAATCCGCTATCCCACTGCGCCAGAGTTTCAGAAAGGCTGGCATTGTGACCTCCTCACCCGCTGTTTCATTTCAGCAGAGTCTTTCTCTGAGTTCAGCTCCACCTGCCGCTTAAACTCCTCCAGGGCAGCGCCTGCCTGCTGGGCCTGCAGCCTCTGTACCTCCGTCACCCGCCTCAGCTGCTCCTCCTTCTCCCTAGAAAGTCACAGAAAATTTTCAGAGTTCAAGTATCAAATAAAAGAACAAGTGTGCTGGTGTAAAAGAGAGGCCTTTAACCCCATCAGTTTAAAATAGTATTCAGATTTCAATTTCCTGTCCCAGCTTCTGCCCAACTTCCCTTTGCAGGGCTTTGAAGAAGGCGATGGAAGGCCGGAGTTATTTTCGCTTTCTCCGATTGAATTTCACACGCCCAAACACGGCATCCACAGCTCACAACAAAACCTCCACCTTCAAAGTCTCTCTTCACTTCAGTGGCTCTCTACCCACTGTAGAACCCCCTTTATTAATCTCATCTAATGAATAAAATTTAAAAATAGTAACAAGAAATAAATAATAACAAATTTGATTTCATTAAATTAGATTTAACACTCCCCAATACTTAAACAAACTCTTTTTAGCATGATTGCCTTCCCAGATTTAAAAAAAAACCGAACAAGAAAATTATCCCAGTGCCATCTTTGCTTAGACAAGGTGTAGGATTATTCCCTGCTTGTCATAAATCAAAATGCAAAGCAGGGCAATGTGTGACACGTGGTTCCTTCTTAATCTATTAGAAAGCCATAATGCTGTGATGTCTATTCAGCCTTTACAGTAATGACAGATGTTAAATCTCTGTGCAAAGATATTTCATATCAGCAGCCTACACTATTTGACATATTAAACCTGATACATCTATAGAAATCAGGCTAGGTTCTTTCAGACTGGATGGTACATCAATAGTAATGTTTCTGTAATATTTTATGTACATTCACATATATGAA
This sequence comes from Buphagus erythrorhynchus, assembly GCA_013400855.1. Taxonomy (NCBI): domain Eukaryota; kingdom Metazoa; phylum Chordata; class Aves; order Passeriformes; family Sturnidae; genus Buphagus; species Buphagus erythrorhynchus. The sequence continues at coordinate 10,433 of VZTT01007355.1, forward strand.
AAGATACTCATGAAAAGATAAGAGACATTCACCATATTGACACAACACAGACAAAAGTTCAGGTCACTTATAAATGTTTCAGAAGCTTTGATGTGAGTCCTCAAATACTACTAACTTTTATTAACTTGTTACTGGTTTTGTTATTAACTTTTTGTGACACGTTCCTACTCCCACAGGTCAGCAGAGCTGCCTGACTTTGTGTTCAGACACTGGAGAACACCATGGTGGCATCGGGGGACAAAGCTGGCTCCACCCATGGCTTGTAACAGAAGACACATTCAAACAGACCTGGGGCTGACATTTTCATTTTCCAGGCAGAGGAAGTACCTCACGATAAATTCCCCATTTTGACAGAAATTATTTCCATATAAAACAAAGCATCTGACACGTAAGAGACGGAACAGCCCAGCTAATTCATCTCGTCTGTCACCTTGCCAGCACTGGAGGAGCTGCTGCAGCACTGTGAGAGCCTTGCAGGAAGGTCAGGAAGCTGCCAAGCCCAAAGTTACAGTATTCACATCCTCTTCTGTGGTTTGCAGAGCAGACTTTGACAATAGGACAAAGAACATAATCCTACATCTTCACAAAGAGGCTGTTTGCAGTGCAGGAGAGCAGGGTAATTCCATTAGCAGAGAGATCAAAGAAATGCCACAAGCCCTGAGTCAGTGCATTGCTGTTTACTTCTAGAGGTTTTTTTTTTTCATGATGTATATTTAAAAAAAATAAAAAATATTTTATTTTGGCAACTCACTCAGAGCTGATGGAATAATTGAGAATAGGGAGACTGCTCCTCTCCTTACATAAAAAGGAAAATACCTTTCTTCCCTAGCAGAAACTGGAGGGAAACAGAACAAAATTCTGTATCACAGTTTTGGTGATGATTGTTTTGAGGTTTTGGTTTTGTGTTCTTAGAAGACCTGTGCAAATTATCTTCAAATTTGCTAAAGAGCATCCATCACCCCTCCAGATATGCTTTATTTTATTTTCTCTCATCATTTCCATTTCCTACACTCCTTTGAGGGGGAAGCACATTCGTGTTAATCTAAGCCACCACATTCCCCACTCATTTATGAGACAATAAATATTACGCGGCAAAAAAACATCACTACCAAAATCAACATTTCTTTCCCCATCTAAACTCAAATGGCAAAACACCATCTAGGATTTAAGTTTTTCCAGCAGAGTATCCAAAAGATCCAAATTCCAAGTACAAAACTCCTCCAGCATTCCTCAGAATGGGCACACCAGTGACACCTCCAGAGCTCCAAGTGACAGGAACTGTCTGATGGGTCAGTTATCCATCTGCTGTTTGCCTCAGTTATCCCCCAAATCCCACATTCCAGGGAGCTGCTGAATACAGGTATTTTTAATTTGACAGCTGTTTGACATTGAATTAAGCACATCACTCCTCTCTCCCACAATAAAAATCTACCTCAGGAAGAAGGACGTGTTCTGAACATGCTCTGCCCACATTTGTTACCTTGGAGAGACCATGGAGAGGGGAAAACTTCCACTTCTCCTCCCAAATATCCATAATTCAGCAATGGGCCCTGGATAACAAATCTCTCTCCACACAAAACACATCTAATAATTCCACTCCACACTGGAAGCAAAAACCAAAAATCGAAGCTTATTCAAACACATCCACACTGCCATGAGACACTGGGACAACAGCTTTGGTCCAGTCAGATGGAAACACAACAAATCTACACATAAAAAGACAAGATATCAGTCCTTGTGGTCTTAGTGAGACTCCAAATTTATGCATCTTCTTCCTTAGGAAGATATTTTTATTTTGAAATATTATGACGTAAACTTCTAGGAATGTGGGTTTATGCACCTTCCTTTCTTTTAAGGACTTAATCCCATGAATAAATGCAACATCTCATTATAAGCAGGAAAAAAACTTCATTTTTAAGGATGTGGGAGCCAGCACTCTCTATTTTTTGTGCAGGTCAGATTTGTACAGAAGCTTAGAAAACCTGTACAACAATGGCCCTCGGTTCACAAATATAAGAAAAGCTTCACTTTTTTTCCCAAGACACCAAGCAATGTGCCTTGCATGAAGCACTAAAATATTCACTTTGAAGATTATTTTTTTCAGTTGGACTAGTTGTGGGGCCCAATACAATACAATTACATCACCTAAATCCCCTAAAGCTGAGCCGACCTGAATATAAAAACAGGGTGAATTTACTCTTTGCCCCCAATTTAAAAAGCAGCAAATTCCTTTTGTTTCAGTTTATAAAGGACATGGCAGTGGAATTAGGAGTCTTACACGGCACAAACCATCTCAGGGAAAGTTGACTGTGAAGTCCAGAATTTCAATTTCAGAAATCAGCACCCTGAATGCACTGCTAAATGGGAAATACAAACATCTTACATGCTTCCTCTTCATGCTTAATCATAAATATTTGTCCTGCTCTGTAAAATGCCTTCCAAGAGGTAACAACTGAACGCAGCGAAACTTTACAGCACTGCACTAACAAAACACAGGGCAATTCAGGGGTTAACAGCAAAGGTTAATTAAATTTGGGATGTCCCAGCAAATGTTGGATGAATCAACACCTTCCTGGAGGGCTCCCACCACTCCCTGAACCAGCAAGGGCTCCCCAAGAGCACAAGGAGCAGGAGGTGCACGTGGCTGGGTCTCAGCCTCATCCACAAATTAAAACCCTTGAGACATTTAGTGCCAGCACACACTGAACACATGAACCCCCATGGCTGCACAGGGACAGAAAATTTCACACCCCAGGAACAAATCCACACTCAAGCTCCCTGTGTGTTGTTTAGAGAGATTTTCAGTGACATGGAAAATAGTAATAGACTGTGAAACTCCTCATGTTTTCTTATAAAACTCTACCAGGCTTTAATTCACAAATAGGGAAATTCTTCTCCAAGTTTTCAGAACCTGCTGGCAGCACAGCCTATTGAATCCCAACTGTACTGGAGAACAGAAGTGTAGCAAGGAATTTTTATAAGGATTTATTTTGCCACTGAATCAGCCTCTGAAACTTAAATTCTGATGGACTCCACAAGAGGGAGAGGCTCCATCCCTTGTCTAAGTCTCTCCCAGGTTGTTATGACTTGGGGTTTATGCCTGGAGATAAACAGGAATCCCAGAATGTCTCGAGCTGGAAGGGACCCATACTGAGTCCAACTCCCCACTTCCCACAGGGCTACTTAAAACTAAATCCTGTGAGTGAGAGAAGGCTGAGCTATGGGAAAAGCAGAGTCTTGCAGCCTCACTGCTGATGCTGAGATCCTGCTGGGAAAGGCCAGGCTGTCCTGCCATTCCCACATTACACACACTCTAATCCTATGTATTCAGATTTGCTGTATCCACACAAGTCTTTGTCCATTCCTTTCTCTCTTTCCTAAATATTGCTACTTCTGAGGGAAAATTGCTTTGCTCCCCACCAAACTGCAAACTATTCACTTGCTGGAAGGCAGCTGAAGAAGGATATTGTTGTTTCTACACAGCCTTCCTTTTTATTTAATGACACAAGAAATAAAAAATTGACTCTCACTAATATGTGCTGAAACAAAAGCAGTTATCAGCATTTATATAATTCATTTAGATTCAAAAAACCTTTAAAAAAACCCTATATAAACACATTCTAAAGGAGAGCACAATTTCTTACATAACACATCAAACTGTGTACCTGAAAATACAACCTGCATCAAAACATACCCAAATTTCCCATGCAGACCAAAATTCAGGAATTTCACCTTAGTATCTTCAGTGTTTACAGATATGAGGACCCATCCAGTGTACAGACACATACATTTGATTTTACATAGGGAAATTTAAGCAGACCCATGATCCTGCTCCTGATCCCAGAGAATCCCTCACATGGAGATGCTCCAGTAGTGCCAGGACTCCATAAAAATGCAGCAGTTTAATTAATTAATTAAATCTATAACCAAATTCAAGAGCCATGATACCACTTTTTAGTGCCACAACCAGTAAAAACCACTCCCTGCAACAGCCCCTCTGAGCTAACTTCTAGCATGCAGATATTCCACTACATAAATAATGTATTCAGGCCTAGAATACCACATATCTGTAAAAGAAGGGGTTAATGGGTTAATTGTTACAGAACAATGCTTCAGTAGTAATGCCAAATGTGTGAAATACACCAAAATCAATTTTGCTTTTCCTGCTCTGTTTTTAACACACAGTGATAGCTCAGTAACTCTGGGTCTGACTGCAGCCATCCAGCTGTGGCTGGAGCATCCCTCAGCACAGGCTGGATTCCACCAAAAACGAGGAACAAGCAGGGCTCTCCTAGCAGGCCAGCCCCAAACATATGGAATATGTGCAGAATACTTCTTCTTTTTGGTGTGGAGAGGAAGGGAGATAGTGTGAAGTCATTCAAGCAGAATGGTAACTAAACCAAAGCCAGATCAAAGGAGTGAAGAAGAAAGACTGAAATGTGAAGCTGAAATATTTATTGCCTTCAAAACATCATCCCTATCCTGTCCCTGGGCACTTTCATATTTCGGAGTTGTTAGAAAGCATTCTAACTTGTTTTATCATTTCAAAGAAATAAAGCCAAAAATATAAAGCCAAGAAATAAATACAAAGTGCTCCCCAATTTTAAGAATAAAATGAGCTTGTCTTTATGAGAAAAAGCACAAACCCACTTAAAAATTGTTTACAGTTTGCATAATTTGAGATGTTAACATCTAAAAGCTGGTCTGCCTTCCTTCAAGTGAGCTCCAACAATGGAAGATATTTACAATACAATTATTGTTTTAAATTATATACTTATGTTTTAAATAAATCATGAGATAACATTAACAAACTAAATCACTCCTTAAAGCCATTAGTGAATTCAGAGCAAATACTACTCCACGTGTGAAGTATCACACTGAAATAAGAATAATGCATTACATTCAAAATTAATGGCTCACAAATTAAGTAGACATTGGTTAAACATACTAATAATTATTATAACTATTTCTCATTACAATAATGACAGGGCACTGTTGTGCTAGGTGCTGTGCAAACAGAATAAAACGGCAACTGCCAAATGATGAATGTGATGTGGGTTAAAAGGCTGGGCAAGTGTTGTAAATGTGGCTGGAAAGGAAAACTTGGTAATTTTGCTCCAGACTGCAGAAACTGTCTCCAAGATTTAGATCCACCACATATATGAAAGAGCACAGAGGCTCAGTTATCAAGGGAGGAGGATTAGAAGAGAGATTAAATAGTCACAGCTTTCCCATGCTGAGACCACAGCTAAACCTCAGCAAGGACAACACAGAGGGGAGAATTAGAGAGACAGGTGTAGATAATGGCTTGGAAAAGGGAAGACAAGTCTGTAATTAAAAGGTGGCCCAGAAAGCCAGCACAGACAGCAAAGAGATTCATGAGGTACCCAAAGGAGAGGAGCAGAGAAGGCAAAGATGGAGATCAGAGAACACACTGTGGCACTGAGAGCTGGGGTTGAATAAAATAAACCATGCAAGGACAAACTATGTGAGAAATCAGCAGGCACAGGACAGAGCCAGGCAAGGAGAATCACTTAACACTAACAAAGCACAGCCCAGGGTGTGGGAAGAGTGACAGAGCCAACAGTGGTTGGCAAACCAAAGATGCCGAGGAGGAACTGCCAGGATTAAGACTGTTAAGGAGGAACAAGGGCTCAGAATTCATCCTGTCATTCTACTGACTTAAGGTAACTATTTTTATGGTTAAAATAATTGGTTAGTTCAAGTAATAATATTCATGTTGTAGTAGATAATAAAAGTATCTAATTCTAGGGAACCATGAGTGTCTACTTGGCTCATTGATTTCTTCTTTCCAAGAGGACATGGATTGTGACAATTTTCTTTTCCTTAAAAGTATTGTTTGAATTATCAGCTTCAACTCCTCCATGAAGGTTGATTATGTTGTTGCTGAAGCTGAAGGAATGTTGTACAAAGCACATGAAAAGTAAAAGCAAAATTAGGATTATCAAATGTAATTGAAGTAGAGTGATCACAGTCATTGAGCAACAACAAGGAACAAAGCTTTTCCTTGTACTGTTTTGTAGATGGTTTCTAAGTGACCCAAAGGAGGTGGCAGCCTGCAACATTTCATGCTTTTTAACAATCAGTAATTGAATTCAATCATCTGTATGACTTTCTTTAGCCAACTGAAAGCTTTTCTCATTTCATTAATATTTTGGGCATTGTATAATCTTGAAGTAAGAAAAGAAATAAGAAATCTGAAAAACACAGTGATGTGAGAGGGAAGCCTTTGGAGTAACAAGGGAACAATTCTGCCATTAGTGTTGATTATTTGTATATTCATTTAATCAATGCAACCATGATAATCTTTAACTACATTAATGATGAGAATAGCAATTTACAGCAATTAATGAAGTGCTACAGCATGATACAGCAATACTCTTCACCTTGAAAGGCAATACTTTCCATTTCATAATCTGTGTGCCATATCAAACCAGTTTCACAGTTGTTATCACTAAAAAGATGTCATATGATATCTCTATAACCATCTT
>VZTT01007356.1:14420-26439 GCA_013400855.1 Buphagus erythrorhynchus
TACCAGTGCATAAAACAAAGTAGCAAGATCTCCTACTGTTGCCAGTTTAATGAACTTTCAGAGTCGGCAGACTACTATTTTTTATTTTTCATTCATCACCCTATTCTACATTGCAAGACAGTTACCACAGCACAGTTTCTTAATTTCCCATTATTTTCAGCACTTGTGAAGAACAGTTCTCAGAACATGTCCATTTTAGAAAAATACAAACTAAACTGACAGTAAAAAGTAGAAACACAAAAAAAATAGATTTGACGACAAGCACGTGGGCCACAGAATACACATATTATAAATCTGTCCTACGCATTTACTTTAAACAGTTGCTTTAATTAGTAACTAGCTTAATATATCTCCACAAGCTGCTTTTTTTTTCTTTTTCTTTCAAGCCAGAAAAGCTATAGGCTGGAAATAGAACTCCATCAGTCACTGGTCACATGATCCTTAGGACTGTTCAACAAACCTTACACCCCAAAATAATATGTAAAGTAAACTATCACTGTTATTAAGAGGTAAACAGGAAAGATTGATGAACCAATTTGCCAGATACCTTAGAAACATTCGACTCATGGGAATTTTTTTGCTTCTGACTGATCTTGCAACCCATGTGTATCTCTGAATGTTTTACAAGTTTCATATAATTTATTGCTCTCTTGCATAAATCCTATGTAAGGGTTTCTAAGCAAGATTAGTACTAAATGTAAAAACCAGCATTATTCAGGCAGTGTCTTTACATTGGTCAAGCAACTACTTTTATAGCCTGAAAGGACCACCTGTGTGAGCTTAAGTAATAAAAGTAGCATTAAAAAGAAGAGAAAGAAAAATAGGAAACATGAAGAAGTAATGGAACAGACACAAGAGGGAAGATGAAATTCCTAAGACTTATTTTGTAGATGCAAAAACATTGTGCAATTTGTAATCAGCTCTACTTATTTATTGTTTTACTTATGTGTTTACTTATTTATTGTTTTCTCACCAAAGCAAGGGATATAGTTTCAGGACTGCAGTCCCACTGCAAAGCCTACTAACTTAGAAAAGGTAATAACCAAGTCAACAGGAAGCACCAAGCATAACAATTCAGTTGCACTCACCTTCCTGGGGAGAAAGAACCTCATCTCATTCTTAACATCACACCTTTTAAGATATGCAGCTGTTCTGAACTGTTTCTGCTCTTACCACCTAACCTGGTAGGGTAGGCATGGCCTCACAGAGCACAGCAGATGAGATATCTTCTAGATTTACAAATCCAGAACACAATCACAGTTTACCAGCTTAGCAATTACATGTGAAGACTGATCCTATAAACTGGTCCCAGGCATTTCACTGGGACTGACTCCATAGGCTTTGAATGATCCCACTGCTTGTGTAAAGCAGTCTTCAAAAAACCAGAGGCTGGTCCTGCCAAGATATGCAAGCCCAACAGGGTCTCATTCCTCTTTTTTATAGAGAAGAGCAAAGACTGAATGGAACAGTGCTCCACTGGTTCACATGCAGGTGGAAAACATTCACCTTTCTCTCATGCCAACACAATATTTTAATGCTGACAGGATGTCATTGATGATAAATTAAAAATCTTTTAAATTTTACACCTATCTCTCTGGTTTTACATCTCTTCAATTTAAAGCAAAATAACTTCCTTTTATGGTATGATACAGTGGGTTTCTGTAATAGGTGGCTTCCATGAGAACTAGATATAAATGGCCTTCATCAAGTTGATTACGTGAAAATCCAATATTTTCATATACTTGTGAAACGATGAGAATTTTGTGGACACTGAAAATCTACATATTTATCCATGCTCCAGTTCTTAATAGGACCACCATAGCAACAGTCTACTTTGCTACTTATTAAACAGACCAAACAAGGCAATGGTGTTGGTACAAACTTGTATGTTGAAAAAAAAGGCCCATGTAAAATACCTCAGAAGTCAATAATATTTACATCAAAGGAACCTCAACAACATAAAAGCAACAACTGGAAATTGGAGCTACCCATCTGCTTTATGAGAAGCTGCAAAACTCTCTAATTTATGTATACACTGAGCTTTCAAAATTTGTAGCAACTAAATTCAGTTTTAAGTTGGGATAACACTGTGACTGTCAACCCCAACCCTGAGTTCACCTGAACTGAGTGCATTTCTAACATCACATTAATTACAAAATTAGAATCTCAAAAACCACAATTCAAAACAGCCTCAGTTGATTTTTCTCCCAGTTAGATAAGCCAAAAATGGGCTTTTCTTTTTTTTTTCAGAATAAAAATAGGGTACCAGAAAATCCACCAAGTCACAACTTTCAAAGTATCCATTTTATAGGTCTGTCCACTAGCTACTATGAATATTGAAGTTGATAAGCTATAATTTATTTACTTTTAAATTTGTGAGTTTGCAAGACTCACACTCAATATTACAATATGTGCATACAACAGAAAAATAAGACTACATTTGTTGCTTTATCTCCACTAGATCTCTAAACAAGAGGGTTTCATTATTTTACATTCGAATCTATAATACTTTTAAGAAAGAGTATCAATGCATGTTAATAAGTACAGAACTATTATTTCACACTCTCACAGCATCATCCAAATTGTGATACTCTATTTCATAGATTTGTTTTGCTTGCTTGTTTCTAGAAACCAAAGCTGTATCAAATTTTTTTGCAAATTGGATGAGTTCTTGAAACAAATACCAGAATCTCTGAAGACAGTAAAATACTTCAAGCATTAAGCTGTAATTATATTTATTACCTGTTACACAGGCAAAATTCTCTAAGTTTTGTATTTTAGCTTCACTCTTAATAAAGCACAAGGAGTCAGCTGCAAAACAGATTTCTGGAAACCTCACAGTCAATGGGCCTCAAGTTACAGTTCACTGTAGGCTTTATGCAAACAAGAGGGGGGAAAAAAAGAATCTGGAAGGGAAGAGAATTATGGAGAAATGAGGTCTAGAAGCTAAAGTGACTGACAACCTCTGAATAAAGTACAGCTATTTTCTTAAGTTTGTATTCAGCAAACAGAATAAAATTATAAAAAATGCATCTCACCAACAGCAATACTTACTATCTACTGATAATTAATTATCAAAGACTAATATTTTAAATACTATAAACCTATCAATGTAACTGCATTTTTATAAGTTCCCTGAAAACTGAGATCTTAAAGCCATGTTTCACAGATCTGTGCTTTTTTTCTCACTACAGACTATTCTTTCAACAGATTAGCATTCATTTATAGAACAATCTAAATCAAAGGTGTAAATTTTACTTTTACCAAAAATAATGCCAGACCAATGCATGTGCTTTGTTTTTTGGGGTGACAGGGTATGTTCATTGGTTTTGTTTGCTGATTGGCTTGGGTTTTTTTTAAAAAAAAGAAACTAATATCAATTTTCAGAAGAACCATATAAAAATCATACATTCAAAGTATGAAAACATGAAAGGAAAGTTACAAGAAAAAAAACCTTTCATGGGCACTGTCATACCTAAGCATTTGGCACATGGTCTGGTTTCCAAACAAATCTGAAAACCCGTATTAGGCTCCTGGAAAGAAAATCTTTAAATAAAGAACAACAAATTACACAATCATCCCGGTTCAAATCAGTATGTGTACCATAAAAAGACTTAAAGCAGACCCAAGAAAAAAGAAAAAAAACCACCGTGGTAGAGGAAGATGTGTTTTGGGAGTTTCCTATTGAAAGAAGCCCCTCTTCTTTCAAAGATGTCAGTGCTCCATTCAAAGCTGATCTACACAGATCTGCAAGTCAAAATCTCTTCCTGAAGGTTCTAAGGTATTGAAACATCAGGACTATTTACTTCTTCATATTTACTTCTACTCAGTCAGAGATGTGTTCAAATTTATGAAATTACATACTCCTGGAGGGATCCTGAAATGCCATGCTACAGCTTTTCTCCAGGAAAATCAGACACAAGGCTTGAAATCCCTCTGATAAAGGAAAAGTCCTGTATCTGTCTCATCATGTGCTAAGCTTGAGGAAAGAATAGCAGATTTCTTTACTCCAAGAAAGAGGCATTGCCATTGTAGTTTTCTAAGAGCATACATATGTAAACTTGAATAAAGTACAGACTAATACTCAATTAAAAGCCATCTGGGAAGTTCAGCAAAAAAATGTCATCTGCATTTGGAGACAGCGCATATGATGAAAAAGCATCACCTCAGATTGCCAGGAGCAGAGTATTTCTGTATATACACAAGAGCCAAGCTTTTGGGGTAGTCAGCAACTAACTAATAAGAAGAGAATCAAGCCACATTAGGGTTTTTTTCTGCTCTCCTATCTCACCAGCAAATATAGGACAGTCATTTTGTGATGGTATAGATGATATGCACAAATTACAATAATTACCTAGGCCAGAACTGCAGGATAAAAACCCTGGAAAACCTTGAGATTCAAGTAAACTTTCCAGCCAAGGTCAAATGCCTTAAAATACAGCAAAAATCTACCTTTTTTCATGGCTATCCTGTGAACTGCATGCACTTTAACAACAGAAGACAAAGAAAATGCCTCCATAAATTACTTCAACTTTGAATTATGTCAGCTCCAAAATATTCATCTGTTTCATTACAATTTTAATAAATGAATAACCTTAGCCCTGAACTTGAGCAGTAACTGAGGATACTATTACAAATATAAATTTGGCAATAAAATCAACTTTAGCTGAGTCTAACTTAGTAATGCCACACTCAGTGTTACATTCCCTGCCTCATCAGTTCAAAAACAGGACTTCAATTTTCCTGTCCAAAACCTTTAAAATCCTATTTTCATACCATTTTTCTGCATCCCATTAAAAACCCCACACGTAGTAAGAAAAAGCCCACCCATACCACAAAAACCCAAACCAATCACTATCTGGTGGGAATGCAAAAGAGGTTGGTTGACTTTAAACAGACAAAACTGAAAGGAACTGTGAAAGCAAAGGATGCAACAGCTCCACAGTTTTGACCTTTAGCAGGACCCAGCTTTTCAGCAAACATGAATTCCTTTGTATTCGAGGTGAAATGGCAAATATTTCCTGTTATTAAGGAAGGTTTTGGATTACCTTCTCCTCACTCAAATACTAGACTTCTGAAAACTAACCACAATGACAATAAAAAGACTGTTAAGACTATCCTGAATCTGTACTTAAAAGCAGATCACATTACTATTGGGAAGAACAATAACACTGCGTACATGGCCATCACAAAAATTGCATTAAGCTTTATTGATGGTGCAAACAATTTCAGGGCTCTGACAACTAGGAATTATTCCTCTCCTAATTTTAGATATAAAACCAACAACCATGGAACATAAAAACTAATGACCTGCTGCTTTAAAGGTGAAGAGATCTGAAAATAAAGAGACTGAGCTTTAACCTTTTGGTGCCATCACAACCACAGCTCCCACAAATATCCCAGGCTTACAAATAGAGCCTTCCTATCAGCTTAGTTTGGAAAGAGCCACCAAAATTTTTAACAAGGCTTTGAATCACGGAAAGGTTTTGTCTTCAGAACTTTTCACTGATTATTCCACAACTGCAGAGTTTTGTTCTTTTATTCCCTCCATACCATATTTTCAGCTTCAGTGATTATAGAGGATGCCATCTGGTTCATTATCATTCAAAGCAAGAGGTAGCCTTTAAGTAACCAAACAAATTTCAGTGTAGTTCAGAGCAAAAACTGATGTTACGTGCACAGAGCCCAATAAAAAAGCACAGATAAGATGCGAAACAGCAGGGCTCTGTCGTGTCGCTGGCCCGTGCCCGCGGGGACAGGTGGCAATTGCCGGGTCTTGGGTGGAAAATCCAAGGGTCCTTTATTCTTCCATGTAACACAGGAGCACTCTGGAATGTAGCCAAAGACCAAGACCACGAACAAGGGGTGAACACGACTTGTATACTCTCGGATGGAACATTCTAAAAACACTCTAACCAATCATAACCGGCAACATAACTCTTATTTCACAGTAATTCCCATGACCCCTCAGCACGCAGGGCAGACAAACTTTAACTCTCCCTGACTTGAGACAATGTCCCCGAACTTTGAGTGCTGCTTTCCACAGCCTCGGGTCCATCCCGCTATGGCCGGCTCCCCAGGCAGACCAGGCCACTGGGCCTCCACAGGGCTCTTCAGGTCAATGTGAAATCTGATACCTTACATGGGTAGTCAGAAATCACTACTTCTACTACTACTAAATTACTACTAGCTGAATGTGAGTATGCAGTTATAATGTACAGACTGTTATCTCAAAGCACTTTATTTTATCATACCTTTACCGTTTAACTATCACTAGTTACTGGAGCAGAAGGAATACACCTGAATCTACAATATACTCCGCACTTCAAGCCCAGTTTAGCAATGCACCAAAGCAGCGGCTGATCTTTCAGCACAGAGTTCCTCTGAGAAGTTTCCGGATCAGGATCAAAGTAGTCACGTTGTATCTAACATAAGAGAATCAGCTCCTGTTTAATAAGTCATGTATGTGATTCACGCCTAAAACATGAATCAGCTCCATGATACTGAGTATGGCTAACTGCCGAACAAGTTTAATGTGTAAACACAGGAAAGAGAGGTCAATCAGACCTTTGAGAAGTCATCTAGGTCATGCCTTCAGCAATGACATCACTAACCAACATCAATTACAAAATCACACAGAGGAGAAATTACCAATAACAACCATAGGCAGCTAGAAATGGGAAAATAGCACAAAAGGTAATTAAACTGATATAAGGAAGCAGGAGAAACAAAAACTAAAGAAAAACGGAAAATAAAAGGATGGTATCCTGGTTTCTAGAGTAATACTTCATAGAAGACATAGTTTAGTCTAACATCAAAAGGCAGCTTTAACTCAAAAATTTGCGGATTAGTTATTTGTAACTCCAGCTAATTGCACATGGCATGCCCTGTGAATCGAGAGAGAATTAAACACATTAAGTGACAACAATTGAATTCTAAGAATACACTTGATCCCCTTGGGGCCCAGTTTTATCTGTTTTAATCCTGCTCAGTTATTTCCACTTAAATAATAGCTTTGCTTGCCTCTGGCTGAGCAAAGTTCAGGATTACACCACTAATTAACTAGAGGCACTGGGATTTCTAGACCTACACAAAGTAGTGAAGACTTCAGTTGGGCAAGTGCCCTAGAAACTCTGCTATGCCACTGATTTTTACTTCTTTGGAACAGGAATTACTTTCTTGGTTCATCTGTGGTAGGGTTATGTATTTTCAAAGATTACATAGCAGCGGTTAATGCAAGAACATGACCTTGGAGAGAAAGCTCTCTATATTATGAACGCATCTGCAAGGTTAATTGTCTGAATTCCTACTTACATGGACTGATTCTGAGAATTTACACACAGCCCCACTTGCAAATTTTTAAGCCAAATTCTTTATGGATGTCTCCATTGCCTGCAAATTTAGACCTCTGGGAACTTAACTGCACTAATTCTGCTTTTGTAGAATGGTATGACCAAAGGCAGCCTAAGCAAAAGGGAAATGGCTGTTACATGCAATTCATCTTTTCTGAGTAGAAAAGACCCCGAGCTTCACAAAGAGTTTATCTTGATTTGAAACTGAATATTTAAAATACCTGAAAGCACTATAATTGAAAATATATTCTTAGCACATATGACACATACTGTTATTACAATGTTCAGCTTAATGTCATTTACTTTTGACCTAACTAAACAATCCTGAAATAAAAAAACACTTCTATGGCAACTCTCACTTCTCACTGCACAAAGATACATATGGTACAATGCATCTTTGGGAAACTAAGTGGAAATTTTGAAACCTACCCCTTTTAGTATTCAGCAAGTGATTATTCTTCTTCCTGCAGGCATTCTTCTTTTCCAGAATAAATTAAAGGGGTTTTTTTTCTGATTAATCTGAAGACAGCAAGTAACCACTTTTAAGAAAATCTATTTAAAATTTTTTAGTATAAAAGCTAGAGTGGAGTACTGCGTGCATCATGGCATAAGAACTAAAAACTGTTTCAATATCTAAAAAAACCCTTTAGCTCTTGGAGCATATTGCAAGTGTTTCCAACTGTCCAGCTTCAGAGTATTTGGAGTTTCCAAAAGAGTTGATGGAAAATTAAACGTCACCTGGACACATTTTTTAGGGCACATTACAAGTTCTCTAAAACACTTTACTGTTTCACATAAAAGAAAGAACATACTTAATATGTCTCTGAAGCTAAATTGCTATGCAAGCAAATTATTTGATTTGTGCCTTCTTGAGACAATGATACTTTTTGACAGTGACATTTAAGTGTTCTGCATTCATCTTACAATACTGCATATCACTCAAATTGAATCAAAATATCTTTGATAGGTGAAATAAGCCTGCAAGAAACCACTATTTTTGAAATATTTCCATTTCATCTGGGTGAATTTTGTTGGTTTGTAAGGTTTTTTCCTAAGAATATTATTGCTAGATACTATTGATCCATTATGATGAACTGGCACTGAGTGTCTAGGAAGTGTTTTAGATATTTTTAAAAAACATTATCAACTGAATCCCTTGATAGATAGACATTTTGAAAAGAAGATGCACAGTCATGAGAGCTTGATCTAAGTGCTATTTTTATAGGTAAACCTGAATGAAGCAACTTAGGTTAGGAAAAAGCATCAACTTCAAAATCTATTTCTTTATCTTAAATTATTTTACTACTGGAAAAAGAAAAAAAAAACCAACTTTTTTTGCCTTTAATCCTCCAAACTTCTTTATTTAAACTGAAGTTTACAAAGTATTAGCTGTAAGTTTCTGAACTGCATACTTGTAAATGTGCAGTTCTTTGGGCAGCTCACAGACAGAGAGAAACACCCCTTCCTGACCATAAAAGGTCTGAGTGCATGTTCTCAAGTGGAAAATGTGTGGGATCTTATTTACAAACGTATAAATACATGCCATTCCTTTGTGCTCACAGGCACGGTTGAAAGCAAGCCAGAAAAGGAAGTACTAGAAACTTGATTTGAGATTTCTATTACATTTTGTCTGGCATGGTACCCCTTCAGCCTGTATTTTCATAAATGTCTAATTGTTGCAGTGAATAAGGTCAGAAAATATTGCCCAAATATGAATCGTATTTTTCAGTTTGTGTTCCAAACGTCTATTTCTCTTCATTCCTCCCCCAGTACCTTTACACCCTCCTAAGGCAGAGACAGGAGACCTGGGTAAAAGGCTCAAGGGATCATTACTGGATCCAGCAGCAACCAAGAAATGACTCTCACAGCAAGCAGCTTTTCCCTTGGAAAGGGTTTCCAGCAGACAAGAGCCACTGGCAAGCACCATGGCACTGGCACCGTCTTCAGGGACACCAGTCCCTGCTCTTAGCACTGTCCACCCAGAACCAGATTTGACTTAACAGGGTCATGAAAATTTCAGCAGAGCATGCATTAGGCTGTTCATGTTTGCAGAATTCATTCATTCTTCCAAATTCCAGTAGAGAGGAAAAAGCCAAAACAGATAGTTTAATTGCTAGGCTCCCTCTAAATATAAAAGGCAATCTTGAAAATTATTCTTCTAAATTATCTCAAAATAAATTAAAAATAACTTTCCAGGGTAAATTTAAAGGTGACTTTCATCTGACAATTTAGAATAGTGCCATGTCAATTTCTAGAACTGCAGAATTAAAAAATACTACTAGAAAATAAGTACCTAGTTCTTATCTTGTCATCTCTATCTGACGAGGTTAGTGAGGATTGTCATTTGAGTAGTTGATATTTATTCTATGCATAAGAACCAGAATTTCAGAGCACAGAAGAGAACAGAGGTACACAAGTTCTCTATCAATTTATTTTCCAAGAATATTTTTTATTTTGGTTGCAGTCAATAAAAACCTATTCCTAAATGTAGAATTCAAACGCTGACTCAAGTAAAAATTGCAAGATAGTTAGGTGAAGCATCTGGTATTCTGAAACATGTTTTTCTTCATGTAAGAAACCCTAGAAAATATCCTGTTTAAAGAGGAGGGGAGAGTGGAAATTAATTACTATTCACACACAAAGTAGACAAAGGTGGGTTTACCTCATGAGAGAAACTCGATAGTAAACAAATAAAATTCGAGTCTAAAATAGGGCAAGGAACAGGGTGGGAGACTAGCTAGTAATTTGCAATATCTTAATATCACTGGCTGCACTGAAGAACCTGCTTTACCCCCAGGGGCAGGTTCTCCTTCAAACTGGATCTAAAATAACCAGCAAGAACGAAAAAATCCCAAACCCTTAAATCTCTGCTCCTCTTAGGCAGAGGCATAATGGAGGAATAGATTCTGGCCATGAAGCTTTACAAATGAAAAAAATGTCTATGGGAAGAAAACCAAGGCCAAAACAAACAGAACACCACTTGACACCACAACCTAACACTAGGAAAGAACACTTGAGAAAGTTTACTTTCCATTTTTACAGTCACCACCTGATTTACAGCATCTTTTACCCATATTAAAAATTATATACATGAAGTGGAACATTGAAATGTCTTGATCCTGTGAAATTTATAGCTTTGACTCACTGCAGTCTCTATCGCTCCTAGATCTGAGCCCAATACAAAGCAATTTCTGAGCATCTTTCCCACGTGCAGAGCTGCTGTCTGTCCTACTGGGACAAGACTAAACAGTTTAGAGGAAGGCCTGAATATTAAGAGCCTGAGGCAAAAGCATGGAAAACTAGAGAAAACTATTACTACGTAAATCCAGGGTCTACTCATATCTTGAACACTGCTTCTCAGTATTTTTTGATACTTGAAATACCAGAAGATACATCCTTTATGTGCACTTTTGCACATACACGTGTGCATATTTGCTACAGGCAAATACACAAATGCTCTGCAGGAGAACAGTGCAGCAGATCCAAAGCTTGGAGCAGCTACTAGCTGAGGCTCCACAATAGCTGGTCAAATCTAAAAACCATAGGCAAAACCAAAGAGCAAGATGATACTGAATAAAATGATCCAACAGTGTGCACAAAACAACCAAAATAAGATATTTATCAGTTATGTGGTTAAACTTTCTCACTAGAAACCATAAACAGCAAAAGTTTACAAGATGTCAAAAATCCCTTGGGCTACCAAACACCCAAATTCCGCCTGCAACATAAAATTTTCTGACTCCTACAACACCGTAAGGCAGGAGAATAGTCCAGGGAATCATTGTTACATTCCTTACTGGGTACTGTCAAACAACACAGTGAGCCAACTATACCTTTAATTTGGCCTGGAGAGGCTGCTATTACCTTCTAGAACTTTCTCAGGGAATTGCCTTGGCACACAGGTTCCATTACGAATGCTTTCTTTTAATCTATAGTCTTGAGATCACAGCATTATACTTAACCTTATCTCTTCCTTTTGGCCTCATTACCATTTGATGATATTCAAAATTCACATATTATTCCATATCTTTAATTACCTCGCCTTGCCTACCTTTAATAAAATTGTTTCATCTCAAATACAAAGCACTTCTTTTTGAGTACAATCAAAATATTTTTTCTTGAATTCTCCTCAGCCTAATATTAATTATATAAGCTACTTACCACTAAGTTTTACTTCTTTAAGCATATGCATATTCACAAGGTAATTTGATAATTCTTAATTAATTTTTTCTTGGTAAATAGGACTCACGTTTAAGTGAACTTTGCAATTCTTCTGCCCATAATTCTGTTCCGTTTCCCTTCTCTTTCTCAAAGATTTTAGTTCTGTTTGCAAATCCTGGTTCCTACAGTTTCCTCAAGTTAAAAATGAAATTTAACAAATGGAAATTTAATCACATCTTCCATGTAAATATCTCAAAAAATACTAAAATAGATCCAAAGTTGTGTAAAGCTGGGCAACAGAACTGCAACTACATTCTTAACAGATACAAATGGTAGATAAGAACCTCAAAGTAGTCAATAAAAGTTTGCTTTAATTGCAGACATTATTGTAGAGCAAGAAAATTAAGCCTTTAGAAAGAAATTTGTGGGAACCAAAAGCCATTCTCTGATTTGATTTTGTGTGCTAACCTGCAGCAAGTGATAGGGGATGTCAGTGACTATCTCAA
>VZTT01007356.1:35581-73920 GCA_013400855.1 Buphagus erythrorhynchus
AAAAAAAAACCACCAGCACTTGCAAACACTAATGCAGAAGGTTTGCAAGAGATCAAGGAATTAGCTAGGCTTTGTCTTTTGTTTATACTAGTTTTTTAATAGTTCTTATACCCCGTGTGTGTAAGACTTTCTCCCAGAGCATCCAGAGTCCTGCCTTTTGTCACCCAGCCAGCCAAGTGCTGTGGAAACTGATTAAGTTTGGGAAATGTAGTGCGTTGTTATTAGACACATGCTTTGTAAGGATGAAGTACCTTCACACATAAGAAGACTGCTTAGTATGCTGTAGAATCATGAAATGAAACACAAATAGTCCAGTGCAGCACTGAAGATTTATTTGAAAAATCTCAGTAGAATGATGTCAAGAAGAAGTAATCAGAAGACAGATGAACTCTAAGGCTACAATGTCTATGGACAGAGCCAGGAACAAATTTTCCAGGCATTGTCACCTTAAAATATCATCCTACAGTCTAAGAAAGCCCCTTAAAAACACCAATTTGTATTTTAGTTTCACAATAACACATTATGAATTTTCACTTACCTACTTAAATAAAAGCATTTCACATTCAAACACAAGCTGAAAAAGTTCTCCCCAAAAGGGAATGACAGGGCTGAGTAAGTTTTAACACGCAATTAATTTCTCAGAATCCCTGAAACAACAAAGCACTCATAGAGGCACTTAAGTGCTACTAAAATAACTATGCTTCTATGTGTAAGCTTTATTCCCTTTCTGTTCCAGTAACTTTTTCTACATCACACTGGTTTCTGCTAAAAGGCTACATCTGTGCAGGCCAATTCTTAAGGCTTACACACCAAGAAGTGTATTTCCCATGGCATGCACTTTGTGACTAAGAAGCAAAGGCATGGCTTTCTGGTAAAGCCAAGAGCTATCTATAAAGCAATTGAAGAGGCTCATTTCCGGATAAGGGAAGTGGGCTTGCTCAGCACATCCTCTTTCTAGTAGTCAGGAACAGCCAAACATAGCAAAAACCAAAAGCAGCAACCACCCAACAGAGACAGAAACCCCCAAAACCACTGCGATAATGCACAACCACTGCTGTACAGTGTAAACCAGTACTTTGCTATTACATGTTGACTATGTAATAATTGAGACTCAAAGGGTTTGAATAAAGTTATAAGATACAAAAGACATTATGTGAAGATGGAGTTCAACATAAGCTCTTTGGCAAAATTGCTGTCCCTGACTCAAGGTACGCCTCATGTTTCTTCTCCATTGTAAAACTCTATCTCTAACAAACAAAAAACCCCCCATACAACATGACATAAAGCTTTAAAGTCCAATCTGCAAACTTAATAAGAACTAGTAAATGCAAAAATAAGATTTTACACTAAATTCCATTCAAGATTCCATTTTACACTAAATTTCATTTTACACTAAATTCCATTCCAACCCTAAAAAAGATATGTACAGGTTGGAATGACTACATATTTGGGACAAGGAGTAAAAGGTCTGTGTTTTAAAACCCTTGTTTTACCTAATAGAAGACAGTGAGAGAAGCAACAGGACTAAAAAGTCCCAAGCATCACTCTGCAGAATGGCAAACAATATGCCAAAAGTCAACTACAAACACAAAAAAAACCCAGTTTTAAAAAATTTATTCTTTTGCAATTTATTGTAGTGGTGAACAGCTTCTCTAATTTGCCACAATCATCTGCCTAAAGTCAAAAGAGGATGTGCTGTAACACATTACTTTCCAGGAAAACAGCTTTAAAACATTTCAAAACAAGCCTTGGAATCAGGCAGAAATAGATTTAACTTGAGAAAAACTGCATCACTATCAAATTTTCCTTTAGATGACACAGCTTATCTATCATACTTCCTTATTTTCTCAAAGCTAAGACAATTTCTGCTGCCCAGCAGTAGTCAATAGGCTGTGCTGACACTCTTCAATTCAACATGAGCCAGTGGAACTGGCATCACACCACGATAAAGTATCTTCAGTAATAAGAGATAATTTTGCAGTTAAATGACTGCCTTCAAGCAAAAACACTGACATTCCTGTCTGTAAGGATTCAGTGTGCTGCATCACTTGGACATCCACATATTTTTCTGATGTTCAGCCCAAGTTAAAGGAACTTAATCAGAAACACTTTGTTGCTATGCTGACCCCCTCCTTGAATTAACTGGGAGCTCTCTTTGGAGATACACAAATCAGGGAATCCTTCATGTCGTTCAGAGTAGGTGTGGCAGGCCACACACACATCGAGGTGATGAGAGAATCCTCTGGCACTTCAGCTACTCACTCAGTTCCAGCTGCATCCATCAACTTTTCCCAAGGATGGCCTGAAATATGCAAGTATCATACTCTGTCTCAAGGACACTTTTGGGTTTGGTTTTTTAAGCTAAATAAATCTTTCCCATTTCAGAAGATTTAAGAAATAGATTATGGAGTGTTCAGTTAGTGAAACTTATTATTAGGGGTTTCCATTCACGTGGAGGAAGAAGAAAACCAATCTAATTCCTTTTGAGATCTGTGGAAAGACAGATAATGACTGACATTACCTGTGCTGCAGAAATCAAGTAAGTGCTTCAGTTGTCTAAGATTTACTTCAGCAACTCTATTTACTGCAGTTCATTCATACTTGAAACTGACTGCAGGAAAAATCAGTCTTTTTAGTTGGTCCTGTTGAGTTTTTAACTGACCTCAGGTTCTCGGCCTTCTGAAGTCATTCAGTACTACACTTGAAATGTACACACCACGTAAGCTGTACACACATCATTGCTTATGGCATCCAACAGTAGTTATTACATTATGCTCTATAGATACATTTCCTATGAGAAATATGAGTGTAACAGGTGATAGCTTAGCAAAATTACTTTAAACATTTTTTGCATCTTGTTCTAAGGCAGCCAAGAAAACAGATCTTAGATTCTCCTGCCATCTCATGCTGTAATCAAATACAGATTAAGCTAATAACATCACATAAGCAGGTGCACTCAAGACTACCAGAGTTAAGTCACTAGAATTAAGTAATTTACAGTTCTGAACATACCAATAGCTCCCTCAGACATTTCTGAAGCTACAGAAACATCATGAAGATACTATGTCAAAAACAGCAGTCAAAAATAGATAGAAATAAAGCAAAAAAGTAGAAGTAAACCATCCAATTAAATTCAATATACAAGAATTCAGTTTTGTGATTTAAAAGAAACTGAGCATTCAATTTTTATTGATTCTTTGCTTCAATATGGAAAAATAGTAGTAAATACATCAAAGAGCCATAAGAAAAGTGATAAAGCCACATAAATATGAAAACCCTTCAAAGCATAATCTGACAAAGAATTGTAGAAATTAAATCCACCCAGATAAATGAGAGCCCTCTCTACATGCATCATTTACTACTACTTTACTTTCCAGAAAACTGTTGCATAAACTTCTTTGATCCTCCAGATGACTATTTACTCAGTGGAATGAAATAAAAACATTAAAGATAAATAGGATTTTTTCACAGAAATCACATAAAAACCCTTACTGTCACACAGAATTACAAATAAAACCTGTTCTTAAAGAAAACCTCATGATAACAGAGGGCAGGCAAATAAAAACATGGAGGTAGTTTTAAGTGGTTTCAAATGGAGCTACATTGGCCCCACAACAACCAACACACTGAATTTCCAGGAGGTACCAGCAAAATACTGTGTTCTAAAATATTTAATTTACAACTGCAAAAAAATATTTACACTAGGAAATTGCCACCTAAAATAATATTCACTCTGCAGCAAAAACAAGAGAGCTTCTTATGCAAACAATTAGCAAATAAATTGAGTCAAATTTTAATTTTGAAGTTAATATAATTCAGTTATTAAATAAGTAAATATTGGTTAATCCTTAAGCACATGCTTACCCTTTGAAACACAAGTAGTCCCACTGAATTAATAACTGGTTACAGGCATCTTCAGCATCACCTTGAAGCAATAGCTATAGCACCCATGCGTGCAGCTGAGTAACACTGTAATGCATTCTACTGCAAAACTTCTTCGCCACTTAGCAGTTTTACAAGTTGAGGACAGAATTTTTATTTGTAGACTGCGTGAGTAAAAAATCTCCCTCTCTCCTGACCAGAGATTATTTGGCACATGAACAGCAATATCTCATTCTCATACTCCAGGGAGTTTTAACCTGCCTCTAGCTAAAAGCCATACAATCTTTAGATTGCAGCAGAGTGTAAAAATCACTCTAATTAAATCAAGTAAGAACTGGTTTGACTAGTGTTACTGATGCCCCAAATAATTAAAATCAGTTAAGAAAAGTCAGAGGTTGGTACTTAGCAATACTTACACTTGTGCTAACTTTTTAAAGTAAGTTTTGCAATTGAACAACCTAAAACAAACTAAAATAAGCTACAAGAGGAACCTGGGCTGTTCTGAGTATAAACTACTACATAATACAGTTTCAGGGCCCGTTGAAGCCTGACCTAAGGCAGCTGCATTTCTGATATATTTGAACAGAATCTAGTTGGCACTGTCACATACACCTATTTACACCAGTTTTGCTTCCATGCTGTATGATCTACCTTTTACACTGCTGTGCTCCCACTGTTGCACCCTGGAGGCCTTTCAGGGCCCAGCTGCGTTATCCTGGAACAAAACCTTTTAGAGGAGACTAACAGCATAGCAAGTTTCTTTCCAATCCTGACAAAGTTAAAGCAAAGCAATGACAATACTCCATGTGTTGATAAGCTCCATATGCACACCATGCAAATTTAAGGGAAGGCAGCATAACAGCACAAGACATCAGTATATATTTGCCAAGCCCATTTTGTCACAAACATGTGCCCTAAAGCCTCTAAACGCCAGGTAGAATGGGAAGGGGTAGAAAGTGAGTGATTTCTCACACAGAGCAGATAATTTCCTGTACTATGCACAAAGTCTGATTGGTTTCCTGTCAGAATAGCCCGGCTCTCTAAGTCTTTTGATCACTTTCCTCTGGCCCTTCACAGTTGCTCTGATTAGAGATTGATCCCATGCTGCTCTTTGATCAGCAGCTCTGGCAGTCTGCAGGTGCCATATATCATCACATTAACAGGCAACAGCAGCATTAATCTCCCCCGTTTAAATTTGTTAGTGCACTGCATATTCTACCCACTCATAGAGGTCTCTAAAACTTTGCTTTCTATTAGAAGATATGATGTAGAATACTTTTATCTGGAGAGTCCCAAGTTCAAAGTTGAGGGAATTGAATTAGCCTTGAATCTACATTTCTGCTTTATTTCATTACAGTTCAGAGAGTTTTGAGAGCTCCCAGCTTGGCCTTTTGTGTTGGTTTGTGCCCAGGGAGAAAGCTTGTTCTAGCTGACATGCTAAGTATAAAATTTTTCAAACACAGGCCCCCCCACCCCCCCACGACCCCTATGTTAAACACCAGGGCTTCCACAAATATATGCTAACAGCCTTAATTTCAGATATTCTATGGTAAGTGTGGTTTCATACAGTATATAACGTTACAGTTTGTAAAGTATTATTTAAAATTACTTCATAATAGCAGATCAAGAGGTAAGGCGCTTAAAAATCTGAATAATGTAAATCATATGGAGTTCAGAGGCTAAGCAAATTACACACCCCGAAGCTGCCCTTGCTGTATGAAAGGAGTCTTTCTCCAGCTCTGCTCAGCCCCAGCCCAGGGGAGCTTGCATTTGAGAGTTTTCTAAACATTTCAGGTACACTTGAAAGTTGAAAGTAATTCTCATTTCCTATGCAGGATTAGCTCGTTTCCAGCTCGTACAAAATACCACTCATTCACGCACAGACACACAAACCCACCCCCCGAGAGCGAAGCATTTAGGGTACAAAGGTGCACGGGTCGTTGTTGGGTTTAGGTTGCTGTTTCTCGGTTTGTTTTTTTATCAGGGCGAGGCGGTGGACAGGAAGGGGACACATTTTGCACCTCAAGTACCGCAGAGGAGGGAGCCGCCGGGCTCCCCCCGCAGCCGCCGAACCGCTGCCCTTTTACCCGGAGCCGGCGGCAGAGCCGCGCTGCCCCCGCGCCCACCGCCCCGGGGCCGCGCTCCCGCCCCGCGGGAGGAGAGGAGCCGGGAGGAGAGGAGCCGGGAGGAGAGGAGCCGAGCAGAGAGGAGAGGAGCCGAGCCGGGAGGAGAGGAGCCGAGCGGAGAGCTCCGCTCCGCGCCGGCCAGGCGCCCGCCCCCGCCCTGCCCCGGGCTGCGCAGCGGCGGACGCTGCGGCTCCTTACCGTTCTGCTCCTTGGCGCCGGAGAAGACGAACTTGCTGCTGAGATCGGACTCGGCGACAGCCCCCTGCCTCCGGCCGGCCAGGGCAGATGTCAGCAGGAGCAGCCCGAGGAGGAGCATTGGGCCGGCGGGGCGAGGGGCTCCGGCACAGCAGGCACTGGCGGCGCGGCACCGAGGCCCGGGCGTCTCTCAGCAGCGCCCGGCGCGGGCTGCGCCGCTGGGGCGAAGGCAGCACTGAGCCTGCTCTGGCAGCGGAGAATTGCAGGGTAGTTTCCACATAATCCCATCCAAAACTTTTTCCTAGAGCCCTTTTCTGTGTCTCCAGGTTTTGTTTTCCTTTGGCTTTTTTTCCCCCCTCTCTCTCTCTCTCTTAAAAAGAAAAAAAGAATCAGAGGAAAACCTGGACCCAGACCAGCTTCCCAAGGACTAAGCGATCCGTGGCCGTGGCGGGCGGGGGTCAGAGGAGCCGGAGCTGGTGCGGGGCTGCCGCGGAGGAGCGCGCACCTGTCAGCCGGGGGCGGGCGGGGGGCGGGCAGCCCGCGCTCGCACACCAGCACTTTCCTCGCCCGCAGCTCGGCAGCCGCGCTGCCAGCTCGGGCCGTGCCTGCCGGCTCCCCCCCTCCCACGCCCGCCGTCCCATCGCGGCGAGGGCGGCACCTGGCGCGGCCGTTTACGCCCCGGGAAGTTGTCGGTGGGAAGACGGAGGCTGGCGGGCGGCCCCCGCTGCTGCCCCCTCTCTTGTGGCCAAGTGGCGGCGCAGCAGGTGCTGGGAAGGGAACTGGGGGGAGCCCCCCAGCCCCGTCTGCCCCACGAAGGGGACTCCCTCCACCGTCCCCTGAGGAGGACCCGATGTCACCGCGGCCCGGAGTCAGTTTGTGTGTTTGGTGATTAGGGCGAGGTGCTGACTTAGCAGTATTTCTTTACTGGGTTGTTATTATGGTAATTGGGTTTGTGCTTGAAAACTTGATGTTTGGTTAAACATTTCGTCTAAAGGATGCCCTTGGTAGTGGGAACTAAAACACTGAGAGGAAGTTTTAAAAAGTCTCTGAATACTTCTTTTTTTCTTTTCTTGTTTGGATTTGTTTGTTTGTTTTGGGTTTTTTTGTACTAGAAGTTGTTGTGGTTACCCTGAACTGGGACATCTAACAGTTACATAAGCAGATGGAAACATAGGTTCAACTATTTGTAACTGTCCTTGGCTTGTTGCAATGCCATGTGGTACTTGGTGAAGTACAATAGACAGGATTGGATTCTTTTAGCTGTTTCACCAGAAACCAGATCTGAGATTTTGTCAAGGAGTATTCCCCAATTAATGCTGGTGAGGACAAAAAGGACTGATGATGTTCAGCACCTGTAGAGATCTTTGCTAGAGATGGCATTTCTAGTTTACTAGAGGACTTGAACTACGGCTATGCAGTGGGTCTGGGTAACAAAACTGAACACTAACCAGATACCAGAAGGGCAAAAGAAGCAAATAGGGCAAATTTCTTTGTCTTGATTGAGATGTTTTGGGAGGGTTTCTTAAATTTTTTACTTCAGCCCCCATAGTTTTAAAGTTGTTTTGGGGATGATGGGGGACCTATACAGCCATATATATATTATTATATATTTTGGGAGGCCTGTATAGCCATATGTGCAAGACATACAAAAGAGAAACTGAGTCTGCATTACCAGAGTCTCGAGCACACACTTACATAAATTTCTTATCCTTTGACCCAGCTCTTTCCATTATATAACTGAGCTGTTTCTTTGTCTCAGCCAAAGTAACCCTTGAGACAGTGATAAACAACCCCTCTGTTCCTAATAAGTGACATATTTCCAGTAGCAATTGAATGCTGTCCAGCCAAGCTGGGCTGTCTTCTGAAAAGCAGTCTCGGAGCATACCATAAATAGCAACCCTTCACTTCAGAGAGCATGAAGACAGAAATGTACTGCACAAAGCAAACTATGTAGTTACTTTTATTATTGTTATCCTTATAAATTTTTTTGGCTTCACTGTTGTTATTTTAAATGGAAATAAAAATAGCATATACATAACTTTCTAGGTCTCCTACCCTGATGATTACAAGCAGTGTTTTGGGGTTTTTTTTAATTAAATAAATGAGGTATTACACTGTAGCTTAACCTTCATTGCCTGAAGATTTGTCAGATTCTTTGTATTTTGGAATACTGATGGCAAGTTCACTCTGAAAAACATGGGCCTAATGTCTTATGCTGTGTACATGAAAAATATCCATTGAAAAATCTAGGCTGCATCAGACCAGGGTTTCATCTGGAGGTGCTGGAGCATGCCCAGAGAAGGGCAGTGGAGCTGGTGAAGGATCTGGAGCACAAGCCTTATGAGGAGTGGCTGAGAGACCTAGGATTGTTTAGTCTGGTGAAAAGGAGGCTCAGGGGAGAGACTCTATTGCTCTCTTCAGCTGCCTGAAAAGGAGGCCGTAACAATGTAGGGGTTGCTCTCTTCTCCCAAGTAATAAGCAACAGACAAGATGAAACAGCATCAAGTTAGGTCAGGGGAGGTTTAGATTGTATATTAGGGAAACCCCCTCCACAGAAAGGGTTGTGAAGCACTGGAACAAGCTTCCTGGGGAAGTGGTGATCATGATTCCTGGAGATGTTTAAAAGATATGTACATGTGTCACGTAGGATCATGGTTTAGTGGTGTACTTAGCAGTGCTGGTTTTGTGCTTCTACTTGGTCATCTTGTTTTTTTCCAACCTAAATGATTCTACGATTCTGTGGTCTTCTCTCAGGCTTTTCATAGGAAAATGCAAGAACCCACATAGTGGATGAACATGGAATAACACTGCATAGAGAGGAAGCTTCCATTCTAAACCTCCTGTAATTAAAGATCAGGGTATATTTTTGATCATTAAGGCTTTACTTCTCTACAAAAGTGCTTTTGTTGCAAATTCCACCCAAAATATCATGTGAGGTAATCTCTATCCTTAAATATGTCCAGTCTTCTCTGAAATTCATGCTAAGCATTTATCACCAGCTACGTTTATCTTTAACATTATTGCTCTCCCGTTTCATCAGGCACATGTATGTGCTTGGGTTATGAAAATAAATAATTTATGTTGGCCTTCTTTAACCTCTTCGTCTTCTATGTTACAGGTGTAGCACGTCCTTTCCCAACTTGGCATTTTTACTACGGTTTTCACATGAACACCTCTATACTTCTAAGGCTTCTCAAGTGCCATCTGTTTTTGTTGTGTTTTATTTGGGGTGGGAAAAACAGAACATGACATTCCAAGTGAAGGCCTATCTAACATTATATAGAGAATGAAGATAGAATATTTCATTGTATATAATATCTCTTGTTCATGCCTTTAAATTTTTATATGATCTACTCATGTAATAACCCACAGAAGTATTGGCAATAAAAAAATAAATGTCTAGGTAATTATGACAAACCAATGTATTTGTAGTTCAGATAATCCCTGACAGTGCATATTGCGTTGCTCATACTGAATTTCACTGGGGACCACAATGCCAATGCAGCTAAGAGTTCTGGTGATTCAATGCCCAGTACAAATTTCACTGGATAGAATTATTTTTAGAATATATTATAAATATTTTTAAGTACATAGAGCTTTATGTTCCAAAGTTTTCTCCATGATTAGAATTGCATTTCAGTTTTTGTCTTTTTTATCACTCACTTCACCATAACTCAACTCACAGTTATTTAGCCTACACTTTGTAGTCTTTCAAAGTCTTTTTTCCCCAAATATTTTGTAATTTAGTCTATAAAGTGTGCCTCAAGTCAAGTATTTTTCAACTTAAATATTGCAACAGTTGTTTCTCTGTAAATTGCGATATTCAAATTGTCTGAGATGCCAACTTTGCTCTGTAGAATAGCCTCACTGATTTGACATATTTTCAGATTGTTTTATGACAGTTCTAAATGAGGATGATAATAAACAATCTTTGAAGGAGTATTTCTTTTACTTAAATAAAATTTGAACTATCTGGATTATCCCACAGGAATTTATTGTGTTGAGACTATTGTGTAGCCACTGTAGAAGGCAACAGAAATTTGGCCTGTTAGGATATCAGAGACTTACTGTGATGCTGTATAGCCTTCCTGAGCTATAAATATCCTTGAAATGAAAAGGCATTCTCTGTGATTATTATTAACTGAAAGGGTTACCATTAAAACATACATTCATTACACAATCTTCAGGGCCTTCACTTACATCAGCAAATAGATTTCCCCACACCATAATCAAAATAATATGATCACAGTGTCAACAGAGGTGGGCAGTCACACGTGCTCTACACCTTGTCCCTTCACCGCTTTGCAAGAAAAAAGGTTCCCTATTACCTTTGGAAGTGGGCTGGAGCTGGCAAGGTGCATAGACATTCACAGACTGCCCTTTATGGTTTGAGCTGATGCCAAGAGATATGGACTGATTTCAGGGAGCTCAAAATATCCCAAGCAAGTTCTGTGAGGAAGTGTACTGTTTCCTTTTCCTAACATGCTGTTTCAGAAATACTTTTTTCCCCTCCAAAAGGTTTGCCATGACATAAGCATTTCTCTCATAAAAAGGAATAGGATGAGAAATACATTTTTTGGGGGGGAAATAGCAAAAGGCTGAGATATAAACCCATTTTTAGGCATGATGAATCAAAGGAAAATGCTTCTGGAGACGAATAACTCTGGAAATGCAGTAACTTCTGTCAAATTCATGTCTCACAGGAGTTAGAGCTAGATATTTACATATCTTTGCAAGACTACAATCCTCTGTTGAGAAAAGAAGATGGATTGATTCACTTTTCTCTCCAAAGCTTGTTTCACTTCTTAATAAGAATAAGAAAAAAAAATAATTAATACATACGTACTTTTATATTCCCATATATTCCAAATGTGCCTGTATGATCCTTGTAAGTTCATACTAAAGGCAAAACAGTGTTTTGCGAAACTTAGAATATAATTTAGAACTAATAAATATCTGCTCATCCAGACACATACGCAAGTGTCCGCTTTTGTGCAAAGTGCTCCTGATTTCAGTGTAGTTACACATTAATTAGTTGTTGGTAT
This sequence comes from Buphagus erythrorhynchus, assembly GCA_013400855.1. Taxonomy (NCBI): domain Eukaryota; kingdom Metazoa; phylum Chordata; class Aves; order Passeriformes; family Sturnidae; genus Buphagus; species Buphagus erythrorhynchus. Next base: position 46,830 of record VZTT01007356.1, read on the forward strand.
AAAAGGGCTGAGCTTTAAATGCTTATGTTCATATTATGGATTTTTTTTTAACTATTAAATTAGTTATATAAATATCATGTTTTGTTAAAATCTTTTTATGGATGAATGATAAATATGAAAACAGAAATTGCATTGCAAACATCAATTGCCTTTTAGAAAAGCAATAATAAAATATTCTACTCTTATGATCACTGAGCAATTGAAAAACAGGCAAATTTGTACAAATAAACATGACTCTTCTAAAATCTTACTCATGTGAGGTGCAAAGGCTATGTATGGAATTGAATAGAACATCATTCCTGTATTAGAAAGTACTCTGTATTTTCCTGTACCTGTACTAGAAAGTAAATGAGGTAATGACAAATTTTAGTGTTTCAGTCTTATTGTCTGTTCTTACTGAATTTGTAAATGAGGTGAAGATTTGTTGTCCCATTTGCATGCTGCATTCGAAAATAAAATAAAGAAAAATGTGAAGTCCAAAAGGCTTCAATTCTGTTGATGCTTGTATGGTGTGGACTGCTCAGACATGAACAGAGGAGAAGGAACTCCAAACATAGTTCGGTCACTTGAATCACACCTATAAATAAAAGGTGCTATTTCTATTTTGCAAATCCTAAAATGAGACTTGGGTCTTAAAAATACACCTACAAATAAGCCTTCAAAATCAGATTTCTAAGCTTATCAGTGTTGTTCTGCTTGATGGTGCATAGCTTAATAATTTTTCAAAATGTCTCAAACGTTTGAGATCAAAGTCCTTATAGTACTTTTGTGTGTTAAGTATGTATTGTACTTCTTGTACTAAGTGGTTTCCACTTATAAGCATTGTTTTAGAGCAGTCACATATAAGAATTCCAATTATTTAGTCAATTACATACACATATATAGCCTAAGTTACAATGCAACTTTGCTTTATGTATGTAGGCTGTGGGAGCTACACCAGGAATCAGGAGAGGAGGCCCACTAGAGGTCTCCCAAACTGTGTAAAAGAAATACCCACTTCTGGCACCTGCTAGCTCATTTGGATCTTGATGGGCTTCCAAAGTCAGCATGTAACATGTGGTATGTGGAGGTCATTTATGCCTCGTAATGTGTTTGCTGAACTTCAACATGGACTGCACCCAGCCTGAAAGGGTGGCAGTTGCCATTCTGAAAGTCAGTGTTTCCCCATGGGATACACAGGAGTGTTCTGGGTGCAAAGGTGTCTCTCTCAAAGCATTCACTTTCTTCTGTATACTTTCAGAGTAGAAGTTCCTGTCATTTTGCACTCCCATTCATATGCACCTCAGTATTCAAATGCCATGTTCTCTTAGGCACACGCTTGAACTAGTGCATACGGACTTCAGTGAGTGGCCAGACAACAGGCTTGCTCAGGTACTCATGAATGTTTGCCTATTTATGACTATGTGTGTGATGACTTTGGTTATTTATGTCAGAAGTAAGCTTTCTGGCTCTTTTTCAATCAGATGACATCACTTATCGATCACTAACATCTTTGGTTCCATCAATATGCATAAAATCCTGTCATGATCAATACTGGAGATGGCATGTCTCTTTAGAGCTGTGTCAGCTCTAAAGAACTATTGAATTCTGGATAACCATTGGTCTTCCTGCCTGTCTTCCTTTCACTGAGAATTCCAAGATATGGATATGCAATGAGAATACAAATTCTGGTTAGTATTTCTAAGCATTAATAATCACTGCTATTTGAAAAAATAGTATGTGTCCTGTAGTTATAAAGTCGCATCACTATATCCAGATTCAGTAAAATTAAAGGACCTGTATTATTCAAAACATATATATATAAATAGATTATTTCAAACACTGATAAAACCCACTTATATCATTACAAGATTTTTTTTAATACTGAAATAATTCTAAGCTATTTATATATAAATATTCAGTGGCTTTAAAACTGCTCTTCAGAGAAATGAAACTCAGTTGAGAGTATAAGTGACATAGCAGCAGAATTTTACTACCAATATTTGCAATTTATCTAGAACTTAACAGCCTGAATGCAGATTGTCTATCAAATAGTTATACTAAGATCTGTCACATTTGAATGGAATATTTATATCTATTGAGTTTGAAGTAGAAAACTAACGTGATTTACTTTATGTTTACTTGATTTACTTTATGTTGCAGGCATTTTATGTTTATAATATTTATAATAGTATTGATACTAAGAATTTTGGGTGTTGAACATGTTTAATTGAACCAGTTTTTTTGTATAGCTGTTGCACTTCAGCTTTAATCTTCTGGTTCTGCTACTTCAGTCCACACACAGCAGGAGTTATGCTGAGACAATTACAAAGCTATGAGCCCTCATTTAAGTACTAATTCAGCGGAAGAGAACAGGAATCATATTGACAATATCAGCTTCCAAACAGAATTGTTTAAAGGCTGAACTGAGATTACAGTATAATTGGTTAATGAGATCAATCCAAGAAAATATTTCAAACAAGTCCATAGGTTAGAGAATATCAGGAATCTAACAGGAGTAGAGGAGTAAAGGTGAACTGAAGAGCAGGAACAACCACCCAGAAATGATGAGGCACTGGAGGAAAATTTCTACTACATATGGAGTGTCTGTCCTCCCTAACCCCGACTCACCACTTCACATTTCCTCTCATTTGTCCTTTCCCTGTCTCTTCCATAGTCTTCCTCTCTTTCAACTCCTCTCTTTCATACTTCTCAATTAATTAGTTACTACTTCTACTGCACTAATTCTTTAAGTCTTTCCCTCCTCATCTTATATCTCCACACTTGATTTAAGCCCTATCTTTCCTAATCCATTTCCTTTCCTTCATAACTGGTCCAGCGATACTCCCTAGTACTCATATTTGTCTCCTCTTTGTAGTTTACCCTGTTTTATTTCCTGTCAATCTCCAGGCCAGATTTGCTTACTACAGCAAACACTTTTATCCCCATTTTCACCTCACAGATTGACTTTTCCACACCTTTACTCAGGCCTTCATTGCATTGATTCGTTCAACATAGTGGAGTGAATCAATTGGTGCTGCAGACCCAGCACCCACACACAGATATGTTGGAGATCTTTCAGTATGCTTCCATAAGAAAGTTCTAATTCTGCAAGACAGCTGTGTGATTGATAATCAGTGGTAAGACATATTTCTCATCAAAACTATACTCCAGTGTAAATATATCTGCTATTCTGTCTGCCCCAACTCTTATGACACTTTTCCAAGATCCCTCATATTTTAAATTACAGTACATACATCTCCTTATTGATGGAGTATCTCTGCCTCTGAACAGCTTCCCTGTTCCACACTGCACAGATTCAACTGGAGAGAATGTGTTCTAACAATTCACCTAACAAATCTAGGCTTGGCATCATCTACAGAAGCACATCAGAGTTTTATTTAGGCTGTCTGGAGCTTTTCCAGAGAAGAGATGAAGAGCTTCCAAGTAACTGATCTGTAGTATTTAAGAATTTACAGATCAGATGCAAAGTTTAATTTTCCAAGTTTCTTACAATTGATTAATTTATGTAAAAAATAAAGGCGTTAGGCCCATGTTCAAAGTAGTTGATATACCTTCCTAAAACATTTACTCATCAGAAAATTTTTAAAAAGTTTTAACATGGGAGATGTGCAAAATTATAAACTCTGAGTTTCGCATCAGTTGCTTCATTCACAGAACTATCTAAGTTATTTTGGCAGAAATAATGTTCAAAATGGAATATGAAGGCCAATTTCATCCCATGTATTTTTCCAAAGTCAGAAATAGTAAAAGTCTTCTAAAATATCAGGTCACTTTAGTAAAAGGCAACAGTCTTTATATTTTCATAATTTTAAAAAAGATCTCATTTAACCTCTTCATTTAATAATATGCTTTAAAAGCAGACATAGATTCCATACTTTTTTTCCCCATAAGATAAAATGTTATTGGTAAGGGCTGAGCAGCTTAATTCTACCAATTTTTTTCTACCCCTTCCTACATAAGTAGGTTGAATTTCTACATATTAGAAATATATTGGAATAATCTGAGATACTGAAGAGCAGTTAAATTATTACTTAGCTATACTGCAAAAGAACATAGAGTAAAGTTCATACATTGGTTTTCAAATCATACATTGGTTTTTGTATCTGGAAATCTAGGTAATGCTGCAGCAACCGGACTGCCAGCTGGACAAGAGTATGAAGAATATACAACTGATGCATTATTCATACCAATATATTCTCATTGTTATTTCCTTGCCAATTCACTGAATGGAAATACACTACAAAGGAAAATAATTTTAAAGCTTTTTCCAGTAATTTTTCAAAGCTATCCCACGACGAACCCCTGGAGTTCATGTCATCCAGTTAAGAATGTACAATATTCCAGAGTATTGCCAACATTTGTCTTTACTGATCACACACTAGCATCAGTCTCTCATTCACACAGCACCATAAAAAATGAGAACTTCAGCTTCACAACCATGTGGATCACAGATCATCCCATGAAATATGTTTAGGTTGACAGTAGGTCATCTTGAAGAGAATACCACTCCATTAATGTTAAAATTTATAAAAAATACTCTTTTCTCCTTAGACTATATGTCTAGTTAAGTATTTAGAGAGGATTTGTAGATGTAAACAGTGATACTGTCATTCCCTAGTGCTCCTTCAGTATGCTGGTTACCATCAATGGCTGAAAATTTAACATGGGCTAGAGGAGACAGAGGAGTTGAAGATTCTGAGGTTGTCAGCATCTTTTTGGGTGGAACTCAGCATCTCACAGAATCATGCTTTCCTTCAGAAAGCGTATCACCAATGCCCAGGATGAATGGTGTGAATAGGGATGGGCCTGAAGAAGCTCTTAATCAATGCAAAATATGAATGTTATTAAAAGGACATATTTTGAAAGAGTAAACCAGTTTTGAGATGATAGTTCTTAATTTACACAAGGGCTTCTGATCTAAATGGATTTGTAGGACCAGATTCCTAGCCTTGCCCACTACACTATTGGACAAAAGCCTAAAAAACTCTTCTGCACAAGGAGTCCTCTGACACACATAGAAAGAGTAAGCCTGTTCATGCTTGAATAAAGCAAATATGACTTGAACCTTTGTAGCTCAATACATTTCTGCTCAATCCTGGGAGCCACTGAACTGAGTAATGTTAATTCTATTATATTCATTAAAAAATCTAAAATAAAATTAAGAAAGAGAGCTCAGTCCCTCATGTAATTGGAAATTAATGAGAAAGATGGTTCAATAGTGGGTTCCCTGCATTCAATTCAGCTGTTCTGTTTACAGCCTGACGAATGGATTTTGATTTTTTGATGCAGGAAATAATGAAAGCCCTATTTTCAGTGCCACACCTGGTCATGACTAGCTAAGTCATACTAAAGCAAAATTATCACTGAGAGCAGGTAAAGCTACAGAAGATGAGTTATTAGCTTTCTGACTGTCCAGTTTGTATTCCCCTCCTCAGTTTTCAGGACTCTGGCATTTCTATTATTTTCCATGCATTTTATTATTAATTGCTTGTGTACTTATGGCTACCTACAAAAATATTTTGTCACATAAAATTAGTCTTTATGGTTGTATATTTCAAGCAAAAAAACTTTGTGTGCAGTAAGTTTTAACAAGTGATTATAGTAATAGCTTTCTTGTGCCTGTTGTATGTCTTATGAAACCAGAAGGAATTTTATTTTGGCAAAGACAGAAATGATGGCAAATAGACTGTCCTTTTTTCTTCTGTTGTAATGCAGCAGAATTCAGCTTATGGAAAGATAAATCAGTGCTTTTTTTGTAGTGGATGCTAGTTATTATTTTAAGGACATTATAAATCTCTTCTACCAAATTTATAGTCATGGACCATATTTATTCTTCCAGCAATTTCCAAGAAAGCTGTTTGTGAGGATCATTCAATCAAACTGGGACTACTCTAGCCACTGAAAGATGATCATTCCGTCACCATGCCTCTTCACCCCACAAACTATGGGCAGACAAATATCCTTGTACTCACAAACACCAAGCTATTGTAAATATACTTTTAACATCTGCAGTTTTAGTTAAGACTAATATATGGCTTTAGGTAACTTAGAAAAACTAATGCTAATTGAATAGATGAGAAGAATGTTATTCATTGCATAGACTAATTCAAAACTGCTAATGCAGTTATCAGATGTAAGTCAGATTTGTCATATCAGTTAATTCTTATATGAATATCATGGCATTAAGAATATCTGCTACATGTTGAGACAGTGGAAAACTCTAAATGATTTTTGCATTCCTATTCCATTTCTTTTTCCAAGGTTATTAGCTTTGATTTGTTGTTCTTTATCTTCTACTGATTTTTTTTCACACAGGACCAAGTGCATTAATAGCTTAGGGCAATATTATGAGTTATTTTAGGTAAATCTGCCCATAGAACAATGTTTACAGCTGCTAAATAATACCATTTTGGTTCTCAAGGTTAAATCAGGTTCTAACTTGTAATGACATTATAAAAGGAAAATAAACAATATAATATACTATATATTTTGGAAATTAATGTGCTTAAGAATCTGTCAGGTATTCAGTGTATAAAATAAACATTCATGACTCACTTTGCAGATGTGAACTTGTTCATTTTAATGCATAGCAGATTACAACATCCAGAAGGAAAAAAGAAAAAAACCCCAAAGCCTTCCAGCAACACATTCCCTTTTCCGTAGTCACTCATCACTCATTTCTGGTATATCAGGGACAAAAAGCAAAGGGAGTAAAGTATAAGAATCACCAAATGACATCTGACATTTATTCACTTGGAATTACTGAAACAGCTACAAAAAAAAAATGAAAGCAGAATGGAAAATTTCACTACAGAGAAATCACTATGGGGATTAAGCAAGGTCTAACCGATTTGCATGCAAAGTTGTGCTAGCATGATCATGCTACTTTTTGAATGTCAGCTTGTGTATTTTTGCAGTGCTGCATTCTGCCTTCAGGGGGTATCAGTCCTCTCAAATAGCTAGAGTTTTTCATCTGGCCTGGCTCAACTTAAATCCAGCCTAATCTTGTTCCTCCCCATGATAGGTTTGTCTGGATCCTCAGTTTGACAGCACCATTGTGGGGCAGTCTGCTGGTCCCCCTGGTGAGTGGCAGCACTGTGGGCAGGTAACAGCTTACCTGCAACAAACACAATTAACACAGGATTCTGAAGCATTATGCTAAGATATTATCTAAAATTCTGGGGAAAATAAACTTGGGCCAACTCAGCACTTTGCTTGAGATGGAAACTATTCCTGCAGAGACCATTGTGCTCATAGGATGTAATTTGTGTGGCTGACCTTCTTGACTCTAGTTTAGGCTTTCCTACATGATGCTCTGTTAATGGGATTTTAAAATCATACGTTTTGTCCGTTCGATTGTAAGTTTACTTTACCATCACCTAAGTTATGCTTTAGAATACTTACATTCCACCCTACTAGATTCTCCTGATATTCACACTAGCTGAAAAATGAATGCTTCTGCAGGTATGGAAAAGTCTATTTTAGTACAGCATCTCCATTGAAGACTATACACTTTCTATTCCCAAAGTAAGTGAGGAGACTGGTAAGCAGCAGCTACTAAAAATAACCATCTAAATCATACTGACTGGTGCCCAACCCAAGAAACTTGTCTCAAGGGAATTTCAATATTTGTATTAATTTCCTTAAGCCTGGACTAATAGAGGAGATTTATAAAACTGGAAAAAGCAATTGCTTATAATTCCACCTTGATGGGAGAGGGATATACCATAATCATTGCCACATCATGGCCTGTGGCAAATTAAAGTCTGAAGCTATCTGTAAATCTCGAGTTCCTTAAAAAGGGGATGAATGAAAAGTAAGAATGATCCAAGTCAGAGGAGATGTGTTAGCTTGACTTTGGTAAATTAATAGAGAATTAAGAGTGATTATATTTTTATCCATTAATTGAAATCATTCAACACTGTTCATGGCAGAAAGGATTTGATGCCTTTTTATTTTTTATTAAGAATACACACTTTGTTGCTAAAAGCAATAGTGTTGATGTAAAATGCCTCATAGAAATTTGAGTGCATGATGTGGTACAACATAACACCTTGATTAAAAGACTGGAATGTAAAATCAACAAGTAGTAGAAGGAAGAGCTGTTTGGAGCACTGGGGGCTGAAGGCAAGAACAATATCTTAGAATAAGTTCTCCATTTCATGATTCAGCTCAGAAAAGCAATGCTACATGATGCTGTTTAAAATCTCAGCCAGGACACGTGACCCAAACTGACCAAAGGGATATTCCAGACCAAAAGGCATCATGCTCAGTGTATAAAGCTGGGAAAGATGAAGGAGGGGAAGATTTGGAGTGATGACATTCATTTTCCCAAGTCACCATCACACGTGATGGTGCCCTGCTCTCCTGGAGACAGCTGAACACGTGCCCATGGGAAGCAGTGAATTAATTCCTAGCTTTGCACTGCTTGTGTCCATGATTTTGCTTACCCTATTAAACTGTCTGTATATCTTAACCCATGAGTTCTCTTGCTTTTGCCCTTCCAATTCTCTCTCCAGTCCCATTGGTGGGAGAGCGAGCAAGGGGCTGTGTGGGACTTGGTAGCTGGCTGGATTAAACTATGACATTGAGTTGTAAAGACCACCAGAGGACAGAACATTTAAATAAGGTGCTGTAATTCTCAATTCTCAATGGATCTCCTAAAAATAGTGCTTTCTTTGATTACCATGTCATTTTTAATTACATCACAATGTGACCATGGAGATCAGACATGTACTTATTAAAGCTGACATCTGAAGGCTTTTCCAAAAATAAATTCTCCCTTTGCAGAAAGGATTTCTCAATCACCTTAATCTTTTGTGGTATTTGAGGATAAAAAGACTCTCCAATATCTGGAAAATTTCCAAAAGGATGCCTGTAAAATTGCAAAATAAAGACCTATATATGATTCATGAATTGACCATTCATTCATGAGATTATCCTATCATATTTTCTAGCTGAGGACTGACAGGCACTACATTATTCAGCTTTCAGGCTCTATGTCTCCATATATTAGATCCTTCCCTGATACACCAGGAGGTGTTCTACAATATGAATCACCAATAAAAGATGTGCCTGCCTTGCCTGCCCCATAGGGAACTCCTCCACTGCTGGCATAGTGGTTTGAGTACTTAGGAATCAGAAAATCTAAATTTAATTACTGTTGTGGTTTGTTATGTTAATTGTTAAGTTAAGTTGTACAATGGTTCATCCCTATGTGGTTTCCCCCCTCAGTTCTAGTTTGTGGTTTCTCCCTTTCCCGCCCTTGGCCCTGTCCATCACCCTTAGCCCTTCCTAAGTTTCCAGATTCTTCCCTGTCTATCACCCAGAACCCTTCCCCTTGACTTGTCAATCGTTGTAAACCCCTCCCCTTATTCTAGAAAGTTCCCTGCCTGTCATGCTTGTTGAGACTGCCTATTGGTTGTAACTGAGAGTTACCGCCTATGTTTGTTGTTATTGGCCCCTTGTACCTGTAGCCCTACCCATTGTAACGCCCCTAGTCTGTCCTCATTGGTTATGCTTTGTACCCTCCCACGGGGGCGGGACCCCTATTTAAGTTGCTGCAAGACGGTTTTTGTTACCTTTTGCGTCTCCTCTTTCTCCCGGTTGGGCCCTTCTCTGCTTCGCTCCCAATAAAACCCTTTCCTGGACACGTCGAAAGCCTCTCCTGCACTCTTTACTCTTCCTCAGACCGGCGCTGGTATTGGCGTGAGCTGCGAGGCTCACACCCCGATCCTGGGTACTCTGTTTCCTGGGACGGGGCCACTCACGGCACGGGCTCGCCCTGGTGAGCTAGCTGGGCAGTCCTAAGCTGAGGTGGACAATTCGGCGGGCAGTGTCAGTTACCTTTCCAACCTGATGGTGGCCTAATCACACCTATTCCTCTGAGAGGCTTTGAAGAAAGAGATGTTCTCTAAGTGACCAGATAAAGTGATATTTGTGTTTAGTAGCAGATCCCAGTTGCACTGGATGACAGGAAGAAAGCATTGGCTCCCTAAGTCTAGCTAATATTGCTTAGTGTGGATGAGGGAATACTGAACCCTTACCTGCATATTTCTTTCTAGAGTTTAGTGGAAACTACAAGTGTTAAACTAGGATTTTCCAACTCTGTTTTCTCTTTTCAGTGCTGTAACAAGTAGATAATAGAATCATGTTCCTGGTTGTTGTTTGGCGTTTTTGCTCTCCCTTGTATCCTTTGCACAGTAATATTTATTCAGCAGGAAAGACTTTAGATTTTTCTGTTTTGTACTGGAAAGGACTCATATTTTGTGTATAGAATGGGAATTCCAGGAAACTGTTCTATGTAGTCTGCTCTTTCCTGTTTTGCTTAAGAAACACTTAATCTCCTGACTGTTCTAGAAGCCTGGGAGTCTTTCCAGTCCACATGGGTTCTGAACAGAAACAGTGCGCTGAGCATCTAAAGAAATTCAAGGGCTCATAAAAAAGAGACAACAGCAAGTTTAGGTCCTGCTAATGTGTCTACATTAAAGCTAAACAGTTTTGTTTTCTTTAGTTGTAGGAGCAGGTAGAGTCACAAGTTGTTCTATTAGACAGAGGCAGAGCAAAGTGCTTCATTAATCATTCAGGCTGATGAGTATTTCATTAGCTTAATTATGTTTATAAAACTGGGTAAGTAACTTCATTGTTTCTCAAATGGGGAAGCTGATGCATGAGGAAAATAAGGGTATATTTTAATAAAAGTATTCTCTGCTCCTAGATCAAATCAGAAGGCCAAATGTATTTTTCCCTGCTTTTTCTAGTCAGGCTTTCAGTGAATATTAAATAATGAAATTATACAGTGAAGGTTGCCAAGAAGTACAGAAATAATAACTAGAAGAGACTTCCTGCACCATTGACACTTCCCTTACCTGATAGCTTTGTTTTAGAATTGTTTTCCTAGAACACTGTCTACAGTATTCCAAATGAGATTTCCACTTGCTTTAATACTTCTCCATCATTACTTGAAATACTAAAACTAGTTGGAAACCGTAGTCCTCAATGCCACTAATGCATTACAATATTTTCTGCATTGCAAATCCTAATAGACCTAATTCTTACAGTTTCTGCTATAGCAGAAATTCTTATTAGTATGCTTTTCTCTGAGTTTAAATTCATACTATTTTCAATTTCAGTATTATTTTGCTAAACTTCATAATCATTCCTCATGTACAATGCTATTCTCCCCTTTCTTCATAATTCCCCTCATCTTCAGTGTCAGAAAATTTTGCTAACACAGAGTCATTAAGGAAATAAACATCACTTAAGGGAAATACAAATGAAAAATCTAATTGAAACACACCTCCAAAGTTAGTTTAAGACAGTGTAGAACAAATAATTATCTCCTTAACTCTTTGCCTCTCAGCAGAATATATTCCAATTGTGGCATGGATTTAATCAGGATGGTTGTAATCATATCATGGAATCTTGAAATAAGCTACATATAATTACTATTCCAGAAGCTCCATGCTTCTGTATTCTTGTTTGGGTCAAAAAACAAACATATACACAACAGCATATACCAGATTATTATTATGTAAAAATCCCACTTATAACTCCAAATACAGAACAAGAAAAAATTGTTGGTCCTTAATAGGAAGCAGAACTGGCTTAGAAAAAAGTCTGGATAAGCACTGTCATAACTACTGCATGATACAGTCATTCTTAGAAAACCAAGCCAATAATGAACTCATCTGCTGAACTAACAGCTCACTGCCTATGCTACTGAAAAGATGTTTAAGGGAAAACTGAAAGAAGAGGAGGGAAAGGTTCTGAGACACCATGTTTGGTTTTTTTGTTTGTTTGTTTGTTTTTGGTTTTTTTTTTGGTGTTGTTTTTTGTTTGTTTTTTGTTGTTTTTTTGTTTGTTTGTTTTGTTGTTTTTTGTTTGTTTTTTGGTTTTTTTTGTTTGTTTTTTATTTTTTTTGTTGTTGTTGGTTTATTTTGTTGTTGTTGTGTTTTTTTGTGTTTGTTTTTGTTTTTTTTTCTCGAATCCAGTATTTTGGAGAAAGGTGCAAACAGGATTTAGGTACTTAACTTTCGTTTAAGATGGGTTGATATTTTCTCATCCAAACTAATCAATTTTCCTAACTTCTTTAGGATGAAACTGTATAAACTAGATATACTTCACTGAACTTTATCCAAGTAGGTAAACTGAGTTCCTACAGGGTTTGCCAGGCAGGCAGATTGGCAGCAGCAAAAGAAGACATCTATTCCTGATGTTTTCACAAGGGGTTTGGGTTTTCATGGCCCAGAGATCTGAAGTAGATCTGGCCAGTCTGTGTTTATGTGCTGCAGAGCCATAAAACCTGCCCATATCTATTAACATGCTACCTTCAAAGAGGGAACTGGAAAGCTGTGTCATGTCAATGCAGGCAGGTTACATTGCAAACCAGTGCCAGCTTGGGCTCACCTTCACTTTTCATCTGCAGCAGGTCAGAAGCAGCTCAGCATTAAGGTTCAGCCTCTCTGCCTGGTGTGGAACTGAGGGGTAGGTGGACACATTTGGAGGAAGAGACTCTGTTAGCTCTGCCTGTAAGCAGCCATTCTGGAAGCTCAATCCTACATGTGGGCTCAGACAGGGAACAAAAAATGGAAGGAGTGCAGCTGGCTCGCCATGCATGGTGTTCACTCAAACATTGCAAATGCAGTTTCTAGTAGGGAACTTTCCTGCAATTTCTGGTTGCAGGTCCCTGGAACGACATTAAAGTTACAAAATATTGGAATTTCCCAGTTTTAATCACAGTATGAGTCAAAAGCAGATCCCAGAATTAATTGCAGTTTGAAAGAAAGTCCTTTTGCAGGAATTGTTAGTAAAATATAACTTTCCACCTCACAGCCCCAAGAATGTCAGTAAATAAAAATGCTACACAGAAACTTGGAACTAAAAGTTTAGTGAGAATTAAGGCCTCACATTGGCATCTAGTGTATTTTGACCAAGCTCAGCCTTGAAATGGCATTGCCTCATGTAAGATCAATTTCCTTTCTTCTTTCCTGTTTCTTATTTCTCTGAACTAAAATTGGTTTGGTTTGGATTTGTCAGGTTATTGTGAAATACAACTCATAACCCCACAGAATATGTAATTTAAGCTTATTTGACAATGTTGTGAGGTAACGTGTTTGAGGATGTTACCTGCATTTCTACACCTGTTCTCACCACACACCTTCATGCCTATTTCAGAATGACTAAAAGCAAAAGATAAATACATAGAAAAATAGATAGATAGATAGGTATGTCCAAAACTAAATTTGCTTAATAATGCTTATCTCTCCCTGCTCTTAAAATCTTTTTATTTTGCCTTTTTTCCCTCTTATTAAACATATCTGTGTTTCCATTTCCTTTTGAACTGAGATCCAAGTTACTACCAGAGCTGCAAATAGAATATAGAAATCTTATACATTGGTTCTCTGGTGATATAGCCAGGAAAAAAAAAAAAAACAGATGTAACATATGTTGGTAATCACATCACTTAAACTCTGAGCTCTAAACAATAAGGCTAGAAGGAGATACTTTAAATAAAGTACTTTAAAAATATTTTCTATTTTTCTCTCTCTCCTTGAGACCTTTCCTAAGTTCTTTTAAAGATTGCAGACAAGAGACAATAATTGGATTTCCAGACCTGTCTTTATTATTTGAACTATAAAGAGAGGTCCAGAATGAATGGTCTAACTTCTTGCCAGAATGGATTCATAACTTATATGAACTGACTCTGGTTTTGCTCATGTAGGAAAAGGGCCCTATCACATTTATGTATTTAAAGTAAGTCTGCTGCTCAGTCTTTAGAAATGTAACAGGTGAAGTACCAGTTCTAATAGCATACTGATCTGCAACACTTATGTAGATGCTCATTCAAAATTTACAAAATAAAAAAATAAAAAAAAAAAAGTAGAAAAAGAGAAAGATTGAGAATAAAACAAGAATTAATGGCTTTTAAAAATGTGTAAATTTTTTTGTTGCTTTTATTATTATGTCTTTCTAAGCTAGAAATGTTGTCTTCAAAAGCATACTCAGTCTGACATTCTGGTATGTTAATTTTTAGCACTTGCTGCTGTCTCAAAGTAGCAGAAATCTGTCTTGTTCATTTTCCATCAGAGGTTTCTTGAGTTATTCCTAAGAACTAGGAATTCATCTTGGGCAGAAAACACCAGCTGCATTACAAAAAGGATGAAGAAGCAATCTTTTCTATGTGCGCAAAACAAATTACTTCCTTAGATTTTCAGTAGACTTGACTGATACATATAAGTGATTTTTAACAATGCACTGCTGAATGTTATTGCTTCCTTCCTGTACTGAGAACAAAGTATCTTTTCAGACTGAGCTTGTATACCTAGCTCAGGGAGTTTCCACTGCAGTCTTCACACACTCAGGGGGAATGGCTCTGACATTTCCATGATTCTGTAGAGCTGGACACCTGAATGGACTCCAAAATATGTCAGTGAAGTGCTATGTCAATGGCTTGACATTCAAACTCTTTGCTAATACAATAATTTCCTGATTCAGCCTCTCATCAGATCCTACAAGGACTGAAGTTGAGGGGTATTTTTGGTTCAAACATCATCATTAGAGCATGATGCAGAAATATGTCCCTGTTTAGTGTTAGTAAATCTATGCATGTAATAAGTGTCAGAGGAAAATCTAATTTACTCTCTCAAATTGGTCTTTTATACTAACCAGATTAACATGCAGATAGAGAAGTAAATGTTGTTTTAGTTCTGATTGCACTGGGGGATACATCTTCATACCATATAGTGACAACTTTATATGACTGGAAATACCTTCTGAAATTACTGGGGGGCATAAAAATGGTTTAAAATATTTTTCTTACACATTCTTTATACCTTGTTTCATACCCATCCTTAGATTAGAAATATGTATTTTAATCCTGGAAAGCCTTTGGAAAGAAAGAAAGCCCAGCAAAATGTGGCATAAATGCTGGACAAATAATGAAAGGTTTTCACAGGTTTCTAGCCCACATCAATTTGATGGTCTTTGACTAAATCAAGTGAGCTTCAAACAAATCCACTTCTTCAAATGAAATGTAAACTTCAAACCTCCTTAGAACTGCCTAGAAAAAAATATCCTGAAAATTAACATTACATGAACTTCTATGTATTATTTGCATTGACCAATATCCAGGGAAAGGACTTTTAATCTGCTTTGCTCCAAATCAAACATAACTACATTGAGAGAATTGCACTCACAACAACTTGAAGTCAGCATGGCAGATTAAAAATATCTTAAGACTTCCTTCCTTTTTCCACCCACAGTTATGAACCTGATTATAGTGTCCTTAAATCCTGTCTGAATCTCTGCTAATTCTGCCAAAAGTACTGATAATGAAGCAATACTAAACATTCTTTATATCTAATGAGCTGTTACATATGGCCACAATTATGTGCTGATCCCTTGGTGAAAGAATATGGTCATATACAAAATGTAAAATGGTATCAAAACTTAAAAAACAATGCACTAAAGAAACGGAGGTGGAAGTAAATTTTTTTCTTTCTTTCTTCTTGAACATCTGGATCATGATGTTCAAATTACTAGAAAATGCATTTTCTTTCCTTTGAAATGGATCTGAATGGTACCTGCAAATTAATTGCACTGGGAAAGAGAAACTTGGCTGGGATATGACAATCTTCAGATAGTATACCTAATTTAAACATAAATTTATAAACTATCTTGATGATGCCTTTCATCCCCTCCTAATCTAGTTCCAAATCTTTCCTATTTTCCAACATCACCAGGTGAAGAGCCACTTTTTGTTACAGAATAATTTAGGCTACCCAGAATGAATGCTTCTGGGGAGAGTTGCAGCCAGGTCCACCTACAGAAACAAAATTCCTGCTGACCTTAAGGGGTTTGGTATCAAATCTCAGCCCTGTATTTAGTTGTCCAAAAAGGAGATTCTATTCCTGTTGGAGTCAGCAAGTCAGGAGTCTATCTGAATTCTTCAGAGAGAAATCAGAGTGCAGGAATTGAATTAAAGCCTTTGGATGGATTGAAGCATGTTAAGCCACTCACATATAAGGCAGAGGTGAAAGTTTAGGTTTTAGTATGAGTAAGTAAGTAAGTAAGTAAGTGGAATAAGTAAGTAAGTAAGTGGAATAAGTTTTAAGTGGTTTTAGTGAGTAAAGGTCTCAGATGCCAGAGTAGTAGTACATGTTCTAGTGAAGGTTGAAAAACATAGTCCTAGATACTAGTGTTTCCGTGGAGGTTCCAAGAACATAGTTTTAGACATAATAAAGCTATAGGAAGAATATTGCTTACATTTTTCAGATAGAACAAGATAGACCATATGTGTAGTTTATATGTAACCTGGAGTGTTAAGAAACTAGAATTCTAATAGGTTAAGAAGTAGTGGTCCAAATTTGTGTCTTAGCTTGTTGGGAAGTTTCTATATAAGAACATGTATTAGGGAGAGCTGCTGCTTTTGCTTTTGCTTTTTGCCATTTGCTTTTTCCCATTGCTTTTGCTTTGCTTTGCTTTTGTTCCTGCTCTCTCGCCACCATTCATCAACACCCAAGAAAAAGATAGGAGCTACAGCAACATCGGCCCTGCCAGGGCCTCTGGGAGCAGCTTCTGCTTCTGTTTGGGACTCTAAACCAAAACATAGCATGGACTTTACTGTCTGTGACTTTTGCTTTTGAGACTGATGTGCTTTTGCAATAAACAACTTTATAGCAACTATTAGCTGCTTGGCTCGTTGAAGAAAACAACCTGACAAGTTGGGTGCCTAAGAGCACCTGGAGGTTTAACCTCACGTATTCCAAAAAGAAATGAAAGGCAAAAAAGGATGTTTGTGACTCAGCAGATATTAACATATCTTGTAGGAATTCCTGGCTAAGGAAACCGAACCTGTTCAGTCTTTGTCATACCCTTGAACCAAAAGAAAAAAGGAGAGGGATGTGTACCACTATGAAGTCTTGCCTATCTAATACCAGGCCTGAACTGAAATTCTCTAAGCAGGAACAGGGGTTTTTTATATGAGAGATTGATTATGACTCCTCAGCTTCCATACTGGCATTTGTTCTTCTGTATTTGAAGAGAATTTTATACTTTCTGCATTGTTTTATTATACTCTGTCAGTTTTTTAAATTCAAATCCTCAAAGGGTCTTGAGTCTGCAATGGAAAACTGTAAAACTACAGAAAATTAATTTCCTGACTAATTAAAACTTCTGCAGGGAATGTTTTATCTCATTATAGAACAGGGCTTGCCATTCAGTCTATCACTCTTAAAAGAAAGTCCTGGTTCCCTGATTCATTGCTTGCTATTCAATCCAGGTTCTTTTCGGAATTGACTGAAATTTTTGTCCTCTTTTGCTTCTTCTGTATTCAGAGATCACCCTTGAACAAATCTCCCCAAGGAAGAGGCCTGTGTGACAGCAACCTGAAACTGACCCCTGGAATGAAATGACATTTAAAATTAAATTATATATTTGTTTACTGAAATGTTGACTGACTAAATGCCTTAGGACTGCCAAGGTTCTCCTGTGTTGCTAAAATGATTTTAGAAAAGTTGTGGTTGTGTAATATCTGCTTGCTCCTCTTCATTCATGTCCAGTCTGGTCTACCTGGAAATCCCTTCATGACCTCCTTCAGCCTGTGCTGCCCCTCTGACTTTGTCAGTTCCTTTATCTGTCAAGGATGCCCTAGTTCAGAATAAACACACCAGGCAGTTATCATGGTACAGGAAGGAGCACGGCTGCTGGCAACAGATATGGCACCAAAGGAATCTGTGTGGATCTTGGCTACAGTCACTTCCAGCCAGGAAAACAATTTTTTTCTTCCTTCATCCTACAACTCCTAGCTTTCAGGGCAGGAATTTCATTATAATTTTGATGGGTGAAAAAGCTATAAACAAATGGCTGCGGCAGGTAGATGGGAAGGTTCCTATAGGCTGTCAAAGCAGAAGAAACTAAAAAACACCTTAAGGTTTCAAGAAAAAAAATTTCAAAGTGTGTTTTATGGACCAGCACTTATTCTAGTTTACTAAGCACTGTCAGGCTTGATGACTCTGCAGCCATCCCTGCTGTCAGGAGAGAAATGTGAAGTCAGAAAGAGCCATTAGCTATGTCTAATGTGAAACACCAGGAATAAACGGCTTTGTATCTTGAAACCACAATGTCAAATTTTTGTTTAAATGAAAATTTAGAAAACGTGAGTGGAGGACTTGCCCCTCTTAAGTAATCTAGTAATATAATTAAGGTCTTCTAAGCATACCTAACAGTTTGTAACTGTTAAACCCAGTGGGAGTCAGAACAGGACATGCACTTTAATAGAAAGGCACACATTAGACTTCAGTTTGGTTTGAAAGCTGCTGGTAGGGTCTAGCCTATTGTTTATTTTTATTAATATTTTCTGTCCTTATAAACATCCTAACTTTTCTCTCGTCAAAATAAGAGGCAGCAAACTTGAGTAGTGAAACTAAAAGGGAAAAAAAACCCCAAACACTATAGCAATTGGGAACATTTAGTTGAAAGTGAGTATTTCTGCACTTGTTCGTAGGTGGCTTTGAGCAGGGAGCCAAGAGCATGACTGATGCTTTTTCACATCAGCATTCTCACAGATAAGCCTCTGGAGCAGAAGGAATTTCTGCATCATGCTCTCTCAGCTTTCCATGAAGCCCATTGGAGTTACTGGCTCTTCTGCAATCCCCCCAAAAGTCTCCCAAAATAGAAAAAGACAAAACAAAAGATACTTGGTCTTCATTTGACCTTCAGTAGAGCATGATGGTGCATTTTCTATCCTATTCCTATGAGCATGGTGGAGAGCACTTCCATGACTGAAAGTCTGTAAGCCTCTGCTGAAAGAAAATAATGCTCTTGTAGATATTTTGGGTAACAAGCACTTCTAATGGCAAGTATTATTTGATATGTTTTTTTAAAAAAATTCAGATTTCAGTTGGTTGCATTTATAGTTTTGAAATCTTGAAATCAGAACATGTGAGTTGCCAGTTTTCATTAAAAAATGGGAAAACCTCTAAAAGTAACCTGCATATTTTAACCTAAAGGTAACTTCTCTGTCTTGTTCCATACAGACAATGTACCTCATAAGACCTAAGTCTGAAATTATAGATATAACTTTTATCACATGCCTTAAAGCACATAAGATAGACTGTAGCCAGGCCAGCTGTCCAAGTTTCTATGCAAACAAAAATGTAACAGCAACCTTATTAAGATGGGAGCCCAACTTTCTCACTTCATCCTTAACAATCCTCTGCACAATTCTTTTTTAATTTCTGTCTCTCCTTGAAATCTGAATCACTAACTATAACTAGGAGTGAGATGGGGCTGTGCTTCTTATGGACTCATAGAACAGCCTAATACTGATGTGCATGTTCATGTAAATAGTCCCACCAAGGTCACTACTGAGGACAGGAATATGTTAACAGCAGTAAATGCAGAGCAAAGGCATTCTCACAAAATACTTTCCCTCTCTGCTTTGAATACACTTGCTAAAAATGCACTTCATGCTTTTGCATACAGAATCACTTTCACAAGTTTAAATAGTCACAATTGTAAATACATTATTCAGTTGCAGAAGGAATAACCATAACCCAGACTTTCATGAAGAAATAATGCTTTTAGTCTGAAACCTTGCTCCTACTTTATACCCTTGAGTTTCTCTGAAGCCTGTACTTAAAAAAAAATAAGAAAATGCATTGCAATATCTTTTCTTCCAATATAGAAAAACAAATGTTCAAAGAATATCTGAATATTCTTTCAAGGTGGTAGTCTAAAGAGGTAGTTTCCAACAAGCTTTCTTGTCTGCTTATTTGCCTTTATTGCTCTAAGGTGATAAACCGGTTAACTTTTAGTAACATTTACAATTGTTTAGTCTGACTTTTTATGAAGTACTTCAGTCTTCAGGAAATTAATTTAAACCAATCGGGTTTTTGTTTTGTTTTGTTTTGTTTTTTCCATAAAGTTCCCGAAAAATCTTGTTGACCAGGAAATTTCTGAAGAGTTGGGTAAGGTTATAAAGTCAGTAGCCTAAAGAGGAAACTGCAGCTGGCAGTTTTGGGTATATTGAGCAATTGCATTTTCAAGAAATGCTTGTTTGTTTTTAGCTTTTATGGTAACCATTCATGAGGCTTCATGTGGCTGGTGTTTCTTGTGTAAGGGAAAAACCTGCCTGAGAGATTTATTTTTGATGTTTTCTTCTTTTGCAACTAGAAAGTAAATAATAATTACTTTTGTAAAACAACAGTGAAGGAGTTCAATACTAAAAGTAGGGAAGTGCACAGGATATCAAGAATATACTGCAATTTAAGAAAGTAGTTATGGGAATTTGGAAAATACTTTTCATTTTTCTCACATTCTTCTCTTTTCATGATATTCCTTTGGGACTTGTTCATAAAGAACTCCAGGCAAATTTCCCTGAAGTCCCTTTGGGACTTTCTCTGAATTTTGGTTCAGACTAAAACTTGTGCTTGACATCAAGGGAACAAGAGGCTCAAGAGCAGCTCTGAAGAAAGGAAGCTGGGGGTCCTGGTTGCTGGCAAGTTGAACATGAGTCATTGTGCCCTGGCAGCCAGGAGGGCCAGTGGTGTCCTGGGGTGCATCAGGCACAGCATGGCCAGCTGGGCAAGGGAGGGCATTGTCCTGCTCTGCTCTGCACTGGAGCAGCCTCACCCTGAGTGCTGGGGGCAGTTCTGGGTGCCACAGCATAAGAAAGATATTAAATTATTAGAGAATGTCCAAAGGAGGGCAACAAAAATGGTGAAGGGCCTTGAAGAGATGCCATATGAGGAGTGGCTGAGGTCACTTGGTCTATTTGGCCTGAAGAAGAGTAGACTGAGGGGAGACTTCACTGCAGTTACAGCTTCCTCATGAAGGGCACAGGAGGGGCAGACACTGATCTCTTCTCTGTGGTGACCAATGACAGGACCTGAGGGAATGGCCTGAACCTGAGTCAGGGGAGGTTTATCTTGGATAATAGGAAAAAGTTCTTCACACAGAGGGTGGTTGTACACTGGAACAGGCTCCCCAGGGGAGTGGTCACAGCACCTTGGTGACCACAGACAGAGTTCAAGAAGCATTTGGACAATGCTCTCAGGCTCATGGTATGATTCATGGTGTCCTGTGTAGAGGCAGGAGTTGAACTTCAGTTACCCTTGTGGGTCCTTTCCAACTCAGCATATTCTATGATATTGTGGTCAAGACCAATAATGAATACTAGGATGGACTGCTCTACAGACACCACTATTTATCAAAGTTACAAAGTCAGCTAGGCTCTAATATAACAAAAATCTGATATTGTACTTTTAAGTACTAGTTTCAATTAATATAAATTCATAGATTATGGCAAGGATGATCTCCAAAATGTATGTGTGAGAGTAGTGACCTTGGTTTTTTTTTTTTTTTAAATAACTAATTCTACTAGAATTTAGGCATCAAATAGTTTTTTTTTTTTTAATCTGGAAAATATATACAAAAAGACGCTTTGAATTCTCATATCAATAGAAGCCCTTTTTCAGAATTCTTAAGCTTTTGAATAAAGAAAATAATCAAGTGATGTTAATTAAAAATACCATAAGGTATAGGTTGCAATGCAATCTTTAGAAAAATCAAAAATATCTAGCCAAATTATTTGTGTGCCTTTTAAAATGTTACCTCATATCTTAGAAAGCACTGTAACAAGATGGGGCCTTGCATCATTCATCACTTTCTTTTTTTTTTTCCAATGAAAGCAAGAGGTAAGGAGGGTTAATAAGTGTAATGCTCCAAATAAGAAAGAGGTGGAGCATATGTTGATAAAATCTGTACTGTGTATTAAACTTGTGCAGCTAAGCTCAGGCCTAGCAGCAAGTGAAATGTTGTTAGCTTTGAGCAAAAGAAATAGGTTAAAAATCCAGTTAGAGAGTAAGAAAAAAATCAACTCAAAAAAAAACCTAATAAAAAGTGTATTAAGTTAAATGTATTTAATTGCCACTGGAAGAATTCAACTAGCTGATTAAACATAACTTCTGTATGTGAGAAAAATCCAACAGCCAGCCTCAGAGCCCAAACAATAGTAGTTTCTGCCTAAGTAGGACGTATCTCTAATTGGGGTCTAGTTTCTCTTGAATTCCATTCAAGATAGAAGTTAGAATATTTGATAACTTGAACGGGTAAACTCTCATTTTGGAGGTCAATGACATAGCACCATCATGACAACTGCCTGAGAATGTCTCCCTCAGCCTGCAGTCCTGTAGATAGGTATTCTGGAAAGCATTTCTAAAATGTGTTTTTGTAAAAGGTTTTTCTCAGTTTCTTCTGGGGAAAGGTATGTATTCTGTACTCCTTAAGGTTTATCTACCTAATCATTAATACCCATGGGGGAAAAACTAATCCTATAACTGATTTAATATTGATCATACTGATGTTTGTGTTACTTATGTAATTATTATAGCCTTTGAAACGGAACTAAAAAAAAAAAAATAATTCCAGGAACTTCATCAAATATGCTTGGATCCTATAGTCTCTACCAAGCATTCCAGCACAGTGTCTTGCACAGTCACATTTTCCAAACAATTAAAACGTGGCTGTGTTTGTCTTTGAAATGATACCTTGTGTCCACTGGAGCCTGGAAGTTTTGAACTGAACCTATGCAGAAAACAGGGACTGCACGCTGGCCATAGGCAGTGCCAGGTGTCACCAGTGAATGGCATTGTGAGCAGGTATGGACTTCTTTAACAATATCTGTTCTTCTGAAAGAATGGCTGAGGTTGTAAAAGGTTTTAAACAGGTTTCTGTGTATACTCTTTCTTGTTGCTCTACTAATACAACTCCTATGGACATCAACAGCAGTTACGTCTTGTCTCAAAAGCAGGGACCAGAGTAGTGGCAGAAGAATTAGGGGCTTATTTTCATATTATTTNATTTATATATTATTTTATTATATTATTTACGTTATTATTAATAATAATTAATAATTATAATTAATAATTAATTCATAATTATTTAATTTAATTCATAATTATTTAATTTTGTTCCTACTTGAAAATGGGACATTATCATATTTTTTGAGTACACGTTAACAGATAAATGCAGAACAATACAGGTAGAATCTGTTGATGGTCATATGTCCTTAAGGATGGAAGGAAGTATTTGTTTGTGCTTTTTGCAGAGTGAAAGGATTGCAAGATTAATCAGTGCCTGCCTGCTTGCCTTGGAGGCCTGCTCTTCTCTGTCTGCTCATCTGCCACACCAGTTTGCATTTTAGCTGTGATTTCTACGATATTCTTCTTCCTGTAGATGGTGGTTTCTTTAAACTCTTAACCATTCCTCTTTGTATAACCTACACATTATGCAAGACACACACAAAAAGGATCTCTCTTCAATATGGTAGGGACTTAACAAAACAGAGTACATAAGTGCCATTATTTTCCTGTGAGGCATTAGAGATTTTTATGACAATCACCCTCCTTTTCAAAGAGAAACTCAGAGAACAAAGGAGAGGTATTGAAACTAAGTCTTATCTGTCTGCTGTGAATGATTTAATCTCATAAAGTTTATAAAACAGGGAAAGTTATTATTAAGCTTTCCATATTTAAAACATGAGAGCTAAACATTTCTTAAATATGAGAAGCGATTTTGGCAGAGAATAGAGGAGAAAGGAAATGTTACCAGGTGTTGCACTGTCTTTTCCTGTTTTTTGAGGTAGCTGTAGTGAGATCATTGGCAACCATGTTCTCAACCACACAGGGATTTCTGCCATTTTTTTGTGTGAGGAACTGTTTAGAAACCTGCCATTATTTGAAACCTAAGCAGACTGTCATTCCTGCTTTTAAAGCTTTCTAGTGTTTAAGCCATTGTCATAATCCACCTGTATGTCAAATTCAGGGATTGTGTTATAATATCTTTACGTACATGGAGATGCCAGAGACTGTGCAGAAATCCCTTTACTTTGCCAAAGCAAATAAATGAAGAAAGGACAAGAGGTGAGTGGAACAGATGTGATAGCTTTACTTTACATTTGCCTGCCTCATACATAGGTGCCACTTTAGAAATATTGTTTGAGTGTTGTTATACTTAGCCAATAGTCAGTAATAGAAAAGGATCCTTTAGTATGTGGACAGCCACATTTAAGTCATGTCAACCCTAACACTGCTGCAAATTATTCAAAATGCTGACATTCGGATAATTTAGAAATCTCCTTCTCAGCTGAGGCATACAGAACAAATGTTACATCACTTGAAAAGGGAATTGAATTTTTATCTTTGTAATCTTGTGCTTCTACCTTTTTCACCCTAATAAGCTGGGATTTTTGTTTCTGTTGCAAAACACAAGAGAAGAAAAGAAAAAAGAATATGCCAACTGGCCAATTTCCAGTTTGCATGGGTATAACTGACTATAGAATCAGCCCAGTATTTGGCTTTATTTAGAAACACAGGCCCTTTTCCAGATCCCCTTAAGACTGAGGAAAAATGCACTTTATTGATTGAGTCCATTAAGAAAAATGAGTTGATGTCAGGATAGCGACAGTTTCTATGTAAAAAAGAAAGAATGTAACCATTTGTAAACCAAAAGAACATATTTTCAAAACTTTAATATGAATTCCAAACAAGATATTTGAAAATTAATTCAAAATCAAGCTAGTGCTTGTGCACAGCTAGGTTTTTCTTACTGAGAAACATGGCTAGAGGAGTGTAATATGTCTCTTGGTTATCTATCAAGACAACAAGTATTCATAAAGACTATCTTCCCAACATATCTTCAGTGTGGCTGCAGTAACTTTAAAGAGAAAACCATTAGCTGTGGCACACTTCATAGAACCATTTAGGTTGGGAAGGACCTCTGAGATTATTGAATCCAACCATTAACTC
Source organism: Buphagus erythrorhynchus (assembly GCA_013400855.1). Classification (NCBI taxonomy): domain Eukaryota; kingdom Metazoa; phylum Chordata; class Aves; order Passeriformes; family Sturnidae; genus Buphagus; species Buphagus erythrorhynchus. Next base: position 71,642 of record VZTT01007356.1, read on the forward strand.
AGCATCCACAAGTTTACCACTGAACATCCATGCATCTTTTCAATACCTCCAGGGATGGTGACTCAAGCATTCCCTGGGCAGCTTCACAACCCATCCTGTGAAGAAAATTTCCTAATTTCCAATCTAAACCTCCTCAGCACAACCTGAGGCTGTTTCTTCTTGTCCTGTTGCTTGTTTTTTTGAGAGAAGAGACCAATCCTCATATGGCTATAGCCTCCTTTCAGGTTGTAGAGGATGATAAGGTCACCCCTGAACCTCATTTTCTCTGGGCTAAACATCCCCAGCTCCCTCAGTTGCTCCTCACAGGACTTGTGCTCCAGACCTTTCACCAGTTCCATTGCCCTTCTCCAGACATGTTCCAGCACCTCAATGTCCTTCCTGTAGTGAGCATCCCAAAACTGGGCACAGGACTTAAAGTTTGGCCTCACCAGTGCTGCGGGGGACAGTCACTGTCCTGATCCTGCTGGCCACGATATTGTTGATTGAAGCCAGGATGCCAGTGGCCTTCTTGGCCACCTGGGGACATGCTGGATCACATTCAGCTGCTGTTGACCAGCAGCCCCAGAGTCCTTTTCCACTGGCCAGGTTTCCAGCNATTGAAGCAAGGATGCCAGTGCCCTTCTTGGCCACCTGGGGACATGCTGGATCACATTCAGCTGCTGTTGACCAGCAGCCCCAGAGTCCTTTTCCACTGGCCAGGTTTCCAGCCACTCTGCTTGCAGTTTGTAACCCTGCACATTGTTGTTAAAAATGAGGTGCAGGACTCAGAACTTGGCCTTGTTGAATCTCATAAAACTGGCCTTGGTCCATGATCCAGCTTGTCCAGATCCCTCTGCATATCCTTCCCACCTTCCAGCAGATCAACATGCCCACCCAACTTGGTGTCATCTGTGAAGTGACTGAGGGTGCACTTCATTCCCTCATCCAGGTCATTGATAAAGACATTACACAGGGCTGGCCTCAGTACTGAGCCCTGGGGAACACCACTGGTGACCAGCTGCCAGCTGGGTGGAACTCTGTTCACCACCACTCTCTGGGCCTGGCCATCCAGCCAGTTTTTTATCCAGAGAACAGTGCACCCATCCTGTAAGCAGGCAGATTCTCCAGGACAATGCTGCGGAAAAGAGCATCAAAGGCTTTACTGAATTCCAGGTAAACAACATTCAGAGCCTTTCTCTCACATCCACCAAGTGGGTCACTTTGCCAGAGAAGGAGATCAGGCTGGTCAGCCAAGACCTGCCTTTCATAAATCCATGCTGGCTGTATGCTAATAGTATCCCACAATCTTGGAAGAAACAGACAAAGAGCTGGTATTTTCTTTTACTGACACTAAATGGCTAATGTGAAGTTAACTCAAAATGACTGTTTTGCTTTGGGGGAAGAATAGCTGCACATTTGTTATTTAGAATACCAGAGGGGTTGAATATGCCTTGCACTTATGATTGGAGTCTTGCAGGATGTGCCAGTGTGTGACTGCTGTGCTGGGAAGTGGTTTCTCCCCTGGTAGAACGGAGGTTGAAGCCACTTACCAGAGTGCCCTTGGCTCACCTCACTTGCAACATTACCTCTTCATGCATGTGCAGTGCATGCCTACAGTCAGATGTTTATACAAATATAATTTTTCTTAAAAACATGTAGCCAGTCCTAGGACCATGCAGAAATACAACACATCTGCACCACTTAGTAACGTCAGTGCAACACTTTCGTGTCCCTTAAAATAGGATTTTCACTTCAGCCACCAGACAAGAACCACATGTCTAAAGAGTGTCTCCAATTTGCAGCAGTCTAACAGCCCAAATCACAAGTTCATGCCCATGAATGGAGACCTATACTTTGTCAGAATCAAGGAAATGCCCGAGTTTCTTAAGGAGAGCAAGAATCTATGGAGAGATATATTATGGGAAAGGTAAGATTTTAACTTTTTTTCTCCAGCAGCACAATGTTCTCATGGCACACCGACGATAATAGTTTTGAAGACTTAGTGCTCACCAAGACAGTGAAAACAAGATGAGTCTCATGGAAGTCCTGAGGAGGTTTTAGTAAAGAAGATGTTTAGAGGAACTTCTTCACTGCTAACTCATCTCAGAAAACAAACAAACAAACAGGTTTGGGGAGCCTCTCTCCCCACTAATGTGAATAGCCTCAGCTATAAAGTCAAGGGAAAAAGGTCATGTATAGGAGCCCCATTTATATTCCAGGGTCTTATCTGGGAAGACTGATTTGTTTTTTCCTTTGTCCCTTTCCCCTTTGCTTCCATTTTTCTTTTTTTTTCCTTTTTT
>VZTT01007356.1:74055-88593 GCA_013400855.1 Buphagus erythrorhynchus
CTTTGTATGTTTTTTTTTTCTTTTTTTTTTGTTTTTTGTTTTTTTTTTTTTTTTTTTTTTTTTTTTTTTCCCTTTTATATGCTCCTCTCTCCTTCCCCCTACACCCCATAATTGCTTTTTTGTTGGTTTTGGTATTTTTTCTTTACTGTCTAAATCAGATCCCAGGCAGAGTTTGAGTTCATTCAGGAAATGACAAAACCTGACCTCACTTCTGAGCTGAAATCACTGCTGGGATATATGAGAATTGCAACTCTGTCCCAAGGCAAAGTCAAACATCTTAGCTTTGTGTGGCTTTCTCCTTTGACAGAGGAAGAAAGTAATGCTTTCAGAGCTGGGAATCATCCCTTGCTAAACATCAGTGGCCAGCAGCATTGTCTCCCAGCAGATCTGGATGGCAGATCCCTGGCTGGATAGAGTTGGGTGAGCTTTGGATGGCTAGATCTCCTTCTATACAATTGCCATGTCATCAGAGCAGGCCAAGTTATGGGCCATGCTTGGGTGTTTGTCAATCAAATTGCACATGCAATTCATATTTGGACTTGATCATCAGCAAACATCAGTGTCTAGTTTTACAGAAAAGATAATTTCTTTAAATTAAGATTTTTTTATGTGGCCTTTTTTCTGGCTAAGCTAATAAAGTGTTTTGATTATATTTCCTTACACTTTAATGTTTGCATTTGTTTATTTTCCACTACTTTAAAAATTAAACTGTTGCTCTGAACTTGTGCTGTAAATATCTGAGTGGCAACAAAGTTGTTCCAAAAGACAAGAAAAGCAATTAAAAAATCCTTTAATCTACACCAACAAAGATATTCCATAACTAGAGCACAAAATCCTGGTTCACATGTACCAAAAGGGAATTTTTTTATTAACTGTGTCTGAGCAAGGGCTGTCCATAATTTCGAACAAGTTGTCAGGTCTCTTTTTTTGTTTGGTTTGTTCAAAAAGTTCACTGGAGCATTTCAGAGATAATGATAGCATGTTGAATAGTGATACCAGTTATACATGGCTTTTTCACTCTCAATAAATCACAGTGAGCATCTCAATATTTTTATGTTTTGCTGTGATCTGTATCTCTGCAAAGCTCCAAGCCAAGGTACTTATTAAAGGTAACTGTTCAGTTAATTTTGATATATTTAATAAAATAATAAACAGCAGAGTTATGCATTGTTAAGTAGCCTTATATCCATTTTATGCAAAGGGTCCAGTACATGAAGTAGATTTAATAAGACCATAAAAAAAGGAATACACTTCATTTTTTGAATGACTAACATAGCTACTGATCTGAAAATTCAGAGAACTGGTGCTAATATGATTATTAGTATTTTTTAAGTCAGCCACATATTTAAAGACAGGAAACAAGACATTGTTTCATTGACTGTGAGCCTGGTGCTGGTTCAATTCTATTCAACTATCATGAGAAGAGAACAAAAGAGGAATGTGAAATTCTAGAAAGGGAAAGGACATACCATATTTGTTTCATCAAATTGTATACACCTAAAAGATGAGGTGCTAAGAAGCATGCAATATGGGCTTGTCAAAACACACTGAGGCAACCATTCACTGGCAGCGCGCTAGCCTGCACTGTAAGTGAATAAAGCAGGAGTGAAATCATTCGACTTTAGTAAGATTGGGCTCTGTTGTGTATCTCAGCATAAGCAAACAAGGAAATGTGGTCTAGTTCGAACCTTACTAGTGCTAATCCAACCTCCTTATCATCAGGTCCTACCTCAGCATTACACCACAATTTGTTCCCTCTCCCCTAGAAAAGGTTTCTAATGCCTGGTGCTGTTCAGTCACCATTCAACTGGAGACCTTCCTAGCTTGTGACTACCAGCCTAAACATCTAATTTAAGCAGTGTAACTCATCTCCTTTATGTCAGTTGTCTAAAACTGTTTTATCTAGAGGTCCTTAATTCCAATTAAGGCTTCACTGATGAGCCCACCCAGGCAGTTTGGAACTGAATTCCCCATGTTGGCAATGGGTGAGAGAGCTCTGATATCTCCCACATGCTCTGTGTTAGTGTTCAGGCCCTCAAGCAAGACTCAGAGAGTGGGATTGGATAGGCTGACAGTAGTCATTAAGATTAGATTAGAGTGGGTGCTGAGAGGTGGGACTGGGTAACGCCATAATAGGAAATAAGAGAGGAATATAGTGACTGAAGCAAAAAGTAAGCAAGGACAGCTTGTGTGGCAGACAAGGTCCAAGCAATCTGAGGTCAGACAGCTTGGGATGTGTACCTGACATCTGTAGATGGAAAGGCTGGAAACTGCTCTGCACAGCAAGCTGTGTTTGCATCACATCATACTGCCACATGCCACTGCAGCATGGGAAAACATTCAAAAGGAGGCTGAATGGCAGCAAAATGTCTCTTGTAATCTATTTTTCCTGAGTTTCGTAGCTGAGGAGTGTAACTGCAACACTGATAGTATTTATTCCTTGTGTGATTTTAAGACCATCTGCCTTGGATACATTTTATTTATACTATCACTTTTCCATCAGAAAACATCACCTTCAGCATCTAGGACATTAAGTAACCAGTAAATAATGTCAGTAATTAATAGCCTCCAGATTCTCACTGACTGTAAGGAGCTAGATGAGATGAGCCACCAGAAAAGAGGCCTCCTTGGGTATTAGAGAACATTGATGGACTTAAAAATGTTGCAAAACCCATTAGAGATATACTTCTCTATTCTTGCAGCTGCCAGCTATATATGGCAACTATAGCGGCTGTCCCTAAAGTCACTGTCCAGTTTGCTGACATTTTACTGGTTTGTTATGTTGGTACATGATACCATAACTCAGTCTCAACTTTTGGTGCCAATCATAAAGAGATTGACCAGGTCCATTCTAAGTGTGGTCTTAGCAGACTGTGGCCTTTTGCTGGTCAGCTGCACTTCCAGCAGCAAGGAACTCTAATAAAATGGAAAACAGATTCTGGAGGCTCCTCTCTAAGACGTGCTCAAGGCAGATTCAGAGTCACATTCTCCTGGACTGGAAAGCAGAACAGTTAGTCTGGTCTGTCTTCACTTGAAATCTGTATGTTTGGATCCAGACACTGGCATGCTAACCCAAGATCTTTTTTCACAAGCTTATTGGTCAAACCACAGGAGAAGCAGGGAAGGATCAGAATGAAGATTGAAAACCACTTCTGTTTGTGAATCTGATTTGGGTCTGGGTTATGAAACAAGAAAAATGGGGAAAAAATAGAAAAACTGGGGCAAATATTTATGCGCATGTACTGCAAATCAAAAGAAAACAATGTCATAAAGACTCTGGTTTTCCTGGCTCTTATTTACCCAGTTTTTTTGCCCTATGGGAATTTATTTCTTGGAGCAGAGCCATAATGCTAGACTGGACAGGTGCAGCAGAAGCCTCAGACTCTGCCGTCTGACAGTTCTTCTGTGCACGCAAGCTTCCCAATATTCTTCTTTTCCTAATCTTGGAGCAGCAGGGCAGCAGTGTCCCTTGTTCTAATACACTAAGGTCTATGTACTTGCACAGTGATATTAAGAAATCCCCTGAGCAGAAAACAGTTGGAGTTTGGAAAGATATTTAGGTAAAAAGTAACATCTGCTGGTCCTGTTCATACTCTTTCCTAGGCACCTGCCTGTGGCCACTGGTGCAGACAAAATGTTGTTTTATGGGGTCTGATGTAGCATGGCTGGTTTTATGAAGTAATTTGATAATCTTCATCAAATATTTAATGACTGCATGGTCTTCATATGAACACTACTGAATTCATACTGCATACAGAATAACTGAATGTTACTTTGACAAAATAGATCAATCTGGGCAGACAAACTCCAGTCCTAATCTTTTAAGTGTTCAAGACTTATTTCCATTGAGTTTGGCACTTAAAATCACTGCAGGATCTATGATTTTAACTACTATTGCAAGTGCTAACAAAAAATACAGAACTTTAATCAAAAAACACATTTCAACACAGACTTAAGGATGTGAATAATTACACTAAAGGTAATGGCTCTGCTGACTGGCCTGAGTTAGTACTAAAGTGAACCTATGTGAAGTTAGAAATAAAACAATAATCAGATGTAATCTGAAAATTAGAATGTATTTTTTCTACCATAAAAATCGTTCTATCCAGCAACACTGGTGTCAGATCCATTAGCATGTATGAGTCTCTCCTAGGTCAAGACAGGAAGGATAACGTCTTAGATAAGAGAAAATTATTTTAAGGATGCATTAAGAGGTCAGTATGTTCTTTAATATTGAATGACCACCCATCCTCTAGCACCTATATTTACAGTTAGATATTTTTTTAAAAATTAGCAGCGCAAGAGCTTTCACCACAGTTTCTTGAAGTTTCAGTGCTAGATTTATTTTTAATGTTGATGTAAGGCATGTAATTTACCCTGTATGTTTCAGGCTTAATGTGTAAAATACTTGTTGCCATAACAAGCTGTCATTTTAGGATGAATGGGATTTCTAGAGGGATTTCTGGGTAGCATATTTTTGGAAGTTTCTATTTTGGAAATTGTTAGTTGCTATTATAATTTCTGAGAAACCACATAATAACCTAATAACTAGGCACCAAGAATATAATTATTATTACTCTGAAGTGTGTTTTTCAAACTAGAAGGACATGGCCTTTCTTGCATGCTTAATTGTATTCAAACTTCTGAGAAGTATGTACAGTCAAGAGGGTTCATATAACAGTTATTGTTCCAACAACCCCTTATTTTGTCCAACATTCCTATCCTTGAAAAATATCTCCTTAAATAGTGTGTCACATACCTGCATAGGTGCGTCAGGCAGCTGCTCTTCTTTTCGAGTTCATTCATTCTCCAGGACTTCCACTGCCATATAGGTAATGATTCTACTGCATTTCACAGTCCTCATTTCACTCCTTACTCAAACAATCAGCATTCAGGCATTGCTAATTCTCCTTGTTTTCTGAATGAAAAATAGCAGAGCTTTCATTTCAGGATAAATTTAATAGTGCCTTTTGGAATCTCCTAAGGCAGATCCTTTAACATGCCTGGATCCTTTACACTGGTGTGAAAACCCATATATTCTTTCAATTATTATGGTGATGTCTCTTTTCTGAATTGCTAAATCTGGATGAGGGGACAGATTCTAAAGTTGAGACATATATATTAGCACTAATATAGAGAATATCCATTTTTTAAACTAAGAAGCAAACTAAGACCTTAGAGTGTGATTCTGCTGAAATAGCTCTCTTAAAGGCAGAAATGATCTGAGTTTTTTAGGTAAAAATTTTGGGGCTCAGGTCCACTTTGGAATTGGAGCCTTTGGAATTGGAAAATTTGGAATTTGGGATAGGCGCAATTCATTATAACACCATGCCAGTGTGCTAAAAGCGTTCCAAAGATTGCAACTGAGCATCTTGTGGGTTGTAAGAAATTTGCCTTGTGAGCTGTTGGCACCATATGTCGAGCAGGTAGCTGACAGCTGTTCAGACTGAGTGCAAATCAAGAAGAATTTAAGTAAAGAGCAACTACTACATTAAAGCACATCAGCAGTGTGATTTAGGTATAATACATATGCTCTGGTGGGCAAAAAGGAAATCTGAATGTGATATTGCATGCTGTCCTCACTTTTGTCCTCAGGAACATCTAGATACCTTTCCAAAATAGTCAGCCAGGACAAATAATGAATCATGCTTAAAACTCTTATTAGATGGAATTGCCTTGACTTGTCCAACAAGCATCTGTGTCTTTATTATGTAAGTAGGGGAAATAAAGACAGGTACTTAATTCTGTATAGCACTTTGCATGCAATAAGTGCCTTTAGAAAGTATTTATATGGCAGAAAGTATAAGAAGGTGTTATTAAATGACATCTCAACAATAACTATCTTCCTGATTCTTTCCAAGGTTAAGCTATATTCTTTATTGATTTGTTTAGATACAGTTGTGGCACAGTTACTCATGACACATGCAGTTCATGCCGGTAGCTTGTTGATAAAAATAACTAATCATGCATTAACTCTTCACAAGCTGTTTAAATCTACAGTTTATGCATGAACAAACACTGGCTTCAAGAACTTTGAAGCTGACAGGTTAATCCTTTTTATCACTGACTTGTACCTCAATTCCTCAATGACAGTATAATCCACAAAAGAATCCAAAATGGCACTAAACTTATTCAGCTAATTAATTACACCATTTCACTGAGATACAGGGGTTAAATGAGAGCATAACAGTTAAATGTGGATGCAGTCAAATAGATATCTTTTGATTTAATTATTTTTTTTCTCACAAAACTGGTGTGATAGTATTTCTCATCTTTCTAAAATATTATCTTACAGGAAGAAAATGAGCCTCCGTAATTTTTAAGAGACATTTAGTTGGGTTTTTTTTTAACACTATTATAGGTATATGATTGTGTTCAAAATTTTTCATGGTATTAACACTGTGAATGTTATAATGTGCAACACTGTGAGTATTGTAATGTACAACAAGAGTTTAAAGTCTTTAAACATTAAAATTTAGGAGAGGAGGTTGGACAGGAAAAGGATAGGAAAGCATAAGGGCAAAGAAGAATACAGAAGACCTTACTGTTGAGTCACAAGGTTCAGAGTAGACCGTTGTGCTAAACTGAGCCTGACCTTTACCCACAGTTTATGCCTAATGGCTCAACAGCCATTAAACTTAACAACATTTAAATTTAATAGCGTTTAATCCATAACTTAGGATTGACAACTTAGCAAAGGATTCATATGGAATTTACTGTAGCACAACAGTAACTAACAGGCCTAACTTACTTTCAAACCTAAAGTACTTAAGAATGTAGGAGAGTAACATTCCTAGTAATTTGCTATAGCATATTCACACTTGCTCGCACAGACATAGAGAGTCTGTACAAGGTATCTGTGAAAATTTACCCTTGAGTTCAGTGAAGTGCTCACTTCAGATGCCTTTGCGTCTTCTCAACAGGCACAGGGTTGAGCCTTGAGGAGTTGGGGTATCAGCCCAGAATCCACTGTCATCATTCAGTGATCCCCTGAGCAGAGCAAACTCGAGAGTTCACTGGCTCTGAGAGATGTCCCAGGCAGAGGGAGGTTGCTGGTTGCAGCTGCAGTGGTCTGGGAGAGCTCGGGGGGTCTCACTTTGGACTGCTGTTTTCAGAATCACAAGAGAGATGGCTTTAGTCATAGTAATCTTCCATCTTGGACACCATTCAAGTCAGAAACTTTCTTTGAAAATTTGATAATGAAAATATTATTTCACTTGGTTGTGGTTTGGACAAGAAAAATGAGTTTCCAAGGCTGCTTGTTAAAGTCCAGGTGGTCATTAGACAGTACTAGTTCCTGGGAGAAGACAGGTAAGCTCCTGATAAGCTCCAGGTGCACCTTCTTAAGGCCGAGGCCTAAGGAGTGTTTCTGGGATTGTAGTGTGGCCGGGGCCGGGGCCGGGGCAGTGGTGTGTGCACCACTGCATGGGGCAAAAAAGCTTGAGGTCATACAAACAGCTTGACAGTGGTTTGCACATGGAGATCTGCTAGCAAAGGCATAGCTACATAGTAAATGTAAGCAATAAAATGCATAAGGCTGCAAGGAACATATGTTTTCAGCATCTTGTATGATCTCTATTTTCTATAAATCCATGGCAGCAATTAGACATGTGGCTGCTTCCTGTGAAGTACAGGCTTTATGAATATGGTCATTGCTGTTTTGACAAGCTCTTTATCTATCAGATATGTAAAGCCTAACATAAATAATTTTTTATTTATTTTTTTTACCAGCATTAACATGTTTGAAGGGACACAGGTTTCTAATAATTTTCTCATTTAATTTTAATAAATGAGACACTTCATTGTGTGTGCAGCTCTCTCAAAAGTCTTAATTTTAGAGTCTCCACCAAGGCATAGTAGTCTGAATTTTCCAGTCAGATTTGCCAAATTGACCCTGTAAGGATCATCTGTCATACTCCGTATCTGGAAATGAGAGAGAGATGAGGGAACTGGAACATTAAGGAGGACAGACTATAATTTTCTTCATGTGGTAGTTCATCTGTTTGCTATTTTGTTTGCTGCTAGGTTTGCTACTTGAAATTTCTGTATTTCAAAATGAGAGGAAAATCATTAGTCTTCATTTCGAAGAAACAAAATCAGGTTACGTCCACAGTTCTGGTGGTGTGTACCAGATGGGAGAAACCTTGTATACCAAATACCTGTTTTGTCCCTATTTCCTACAATGACCTGAGGATGTAGACCCCTTGACAATAGTAGAGAAGGAAAGAAGAAGAAAGAGCTTTCATCATCCTTTGGAAATCAGTCTCTCTTAGGTGCTCTGTAAATCTCTAAATCTTCTGGATGATCACCATAGCCATGAAGATGTGACAGGTGACTGAAATAAGCCCATTTATAATTACAAAGGTTAGAGAACATGAAATCCTTTCTAAAACTGTGTTTTTCAATTGTGTGAATTAAATCAACTCAATTTATAAGAAAAATAACTTTGGTGAGCAATGAAACTAATGAAATATGATTTTCATTTGATTTTGGTTTTCTGTTTGTCTGGCTGTTTAACTGAATTAGTCTGAAAGCCAAGGCATGGGTCCTTGTGTTAATAGAAATTTTAAAATATGTATTTGCTTTCCTGAAAAAACTTGGTAAAGGCTTTAATAAAATTTGGTCAGCTATTTGATATTAGAAGTTTTGTTTTTCAGTCATAATTTGTCCTCTAGTAAAGTAGATGCTTTATGAATTATATAGGTTTGTGGCTAAAGAACTGGTAATAACCTTTTCCTAGGTGGTTTTTCTGATTTCTAGTGACCACTCAGGCCAGTCTGCTTGCTCTCTTTCCTTCTGCAGGAACATTAGCTTAATCTGTATTTTAATCCAGGTGCCTTTACAGAACATATGGGACTACTCTCTGAGTCCTCTGACCTTTTCTTTCTTTTGGTTAAGTTATTGTTATTATTTTTAATGTGGTATAAATCACTTGAAAAAATCAAAAGTTTGAAACAAGCAGCTTGAAATATATACACATACAATGTTATTACTCACAGTTCAATATCTAAATGAGACTAAAAAGAGCAATAAACCCAAAGAAATTCTGTCTTATACAGCTGCAAAGTATCTTTTGTGTGATTGAACAGCAGAGCTGGACCTTCAGATGTTCATGTTCTACTACTGCAAACCAAACAAACAGCTAATGTCCCTGGGCCAATCACTAGGAAATGTCTTGTTTTATATTGCATTTGGTTTACACATGAATTTTCTAGTGAATATTGTCTATGATCAGGAATTTATGGAAATTATTCCTGCATTAGACAATTTAACGTGGTTAGATATTCCCAACACCAGACAAGGCAGCAATTGCAAGCAGAGGAAAGACATTAAGTCTATCGCTGCACACTGAAATACAATGAATATTGAGACAGACATGTGTCATCCCCTATACATTAATTTACTAGAAAAACCTGTATTTCGTTCATTCTCATCAATAGGATCTCTGGAATACAAACCAATATGACTGAAACCAATCAGCAGAAGCTGGACCATTACTCATGATCAACTGATTTGGGTGTATAAAGCTTTCTCATGAGGCAATTTTCTCCATTTCTTCCCATTTGGGCATTGCCAGCTCAGTTTGCACTGCAATAGGACATCTGAATGGAGTGTGGGCTGTCCTCCAGAGTTTTGCATGCGTGACTGCTCTGGATTCCTCTTGCAAGTGTGGAGTGAGGGGGTGGAGTGATTATTCTGTCCCTGCTGGCCTGCCAAGAAACTACTGCCAGGTAGGAAAGCAGTTGTCTGTGACCTTGACAGCTTTTATAGGGTGAGAGGTGGAAGAAGAGGCCTTTTCTTACAGAATCTTCATGGCATTGCCCTGTATCAGGAAGCTCTTGCCAATGCCTACACCCGATGGATTGAGATGGATCCTGCTGCCCAAAGCAAGCCTTCTTCCTTGCTCCCTTTTATCTTGGATTTTCCCCAGTCATAGTTTTCCTGAGTCTGTAGCAAGTGCTCTAAGATGACAGCGTTAGGAGGACAGTTACTTTAGAAGAACTGAAATAATAGTTCATAATGTGGGTCATGAGAAGTGATGTAATGCCAGTTTGGGTAGAGATCTGTTTAAGAGTCAAATGAACAGAAGTGGCAAGGAGGAAAGGAGCAAGTGAAAAGTGAAATGAAATGTTTCTGGAGATAAGTTTCTGGAGATAATGTTTCTGGAAGCAGTTCTGTGTCCCCAGCAATAGGGAGTAAAAGAAATTATAAGGAAATGCAGGCAGCAATTAAGAAAAAAATCCATGTGCCTGGGGGCAGTTGAAATCCGGCAGGGCAAGTCAGAGGGGTGAGCACCCTGTGAGTCAGGCTTTCCAGGCTTCTGAAAAGCATCCTGTGGGCTGGGAAGGGAAGAGACTGCCCTTAGCAGTGGGATGAAGACTCCAGAACCTCCTCCATAGTTCCACTATGTCTGGCTGGCAATGGATGGGGGCCATGGTGGGGCAAGGGCAGCCAGGCCAGGGCAGTTGGCAGAGGCAGATCAGGCTCACAGAAATCAGGACAAAGAGCTGGTGCCTCTGCTGAGGGAAGTGGAGGGTATCCAGCCAAAATATCTAACTTTGGTTGTTGCCAAAAGTGGAAAACACTTGCACAAAACTCTTTTGCTCAAGGAGAATAGAGAAACTAATTCTCTCCTTTTTGTTTTAAAAAATTTTCCATGCATTCCCCTGCTAGTAAACATGTCTATGGAAGATTGGGGCTGACTTGTTTTTATTACCCCTTCTTCATGGGAGATCCTATCTCAGAATAAACAGCCTCTGTGGGATTTGTTCAGTTTGGGTTGAAATAAGAACTGTTTTGATTTGGACTGCAATATATACTCTTTTTTTAATGTGGTTTCTCGGTATGAGAAAACACCCAATTGTGCAGCCCAGCATGTGTTGTTGTTGATTGCAGGAGGAGTGATTCCTTTGCTGAAGCTCACACGGAATGTTGTGAACTGAGAGGTTTTTATGGCTTTGGGGTACTGACTGCTACAGAACAGGTCCTGGGATCTTTACTGCCATCAGGGCTGGGGCTCTGCATCTTCTGGGACATGCCAGCTTCTCCTGTGTGTCCCAGTACATGTGGGCAAGCCCCAGCCAGGTGTGCTGTATTTGGAGGAGGAAGTTGGAGTTTCCTAACAGAAAATGTTCTGAATTTAATCATCAGCCTTTTCCACTGCCATCTGCTTCCTGCTGCCATGCTCCCCTCTTCAGGTGTGTGGGTGAGGGATGGATATGGAGCTGGGAGCTGGCGTGGGGGCTTGTGGTGTCCCAGTTCTGCATGGGCAGTTCTGCCCCAGAGCCAGCCCGGGCATGTGGCTTAACTGCAGCCTGCCTGGCTGAGGAGTAAAAGATTGGAAATTCTCATTCCAGCTGAAAGCAGAACCAGGAAGGAGCTGCCATTCTCCTTCATGTGCCTAATGTTGTGGCAGGCACAGGGACGCTGCCAAAGCAATTGCTCCTGTCCTGTAGGCACTCCCTAGCTTGCAGGTGAATTACGATCTGGAAGTGGTGCTGAGCCCAGCACATGTAGGACAGGACAGCAAAACTGAGACAGAGGGAAGGGGAGGAGGTTTCCTTGGGGTGTGAGCTGGTGGGTGCCGTGGGCTGGCAGAGACTGGGGAGCTGGCAGGGACCCCAGGGGCTGCTGCCCACTGCTGGTCCCTGCCTTGCCCTGGCATCAGGTGTTCCAACATACTCTGCTTCAAAGAAGCTGCAATAGGAAAATGCTTTTGCTAAGCTCTTCCCAGGTAAAAGAAATTGTCTTTGAACAAAGTCATGGAAGAGTGGTTACTGGCAAGTGTGGCATAGAGCCATAAAGCCTTATCTGTCCCTTGGGGAAGCTTTTGTTTTGGAGAGGCAACACTTCCAGAGGAAAGGATGATCTGTGGCAATTGCTGAAACTTTCAGGTTCCTGCTATTTTATTTGGTGGGTTTGTACCTAGAGAAAAAAGACCTTGCCTGTGAGTTCAGCTGTGTTGGGATATATAGGCACTCTGATGTGGACACAGCAGCACATACAGCAACATCTTAGGAGTCCAGGACAGAGTCTAGCCTTTTCATACTCAGCAGACAAAAAAAAAAGAATTAGGTGGAGTGCCCATCCTGGTCCTCCTGGTACTGCTGTCTTTGTCCCCAGACAGCTGAAGCCAAACCTGTCTGCTCAGCTTAACATTTGTGGGCAGGCAGTTCATTGGAAACAGCTCAAAACCAGCTGCTTCTTCACATCTCACTGTGACAGCTCAGGAATATGAGGAGGGGAATGAGCAGAGAAGCAAGGAGGGGACTGAGGAGAGAAGCCATAACTGCTCCCCCAACTGCAGAAGGGGAATGAAGCCATGGTGTTGGAGGGAGGCCCAGGCAGTTGCTGGAGTTTGTTAGATGCTGCATTACATGTCTGGGTTCCTGAGTGTCAGCTGCAGTTCCCACCATCCCTCAGGTTTCACCTTCTCTCTTTTTGTCATGGGCTCCTGGCCACAGCTTCCCTATGGTCATTCCTCACATTGAGGAAATCCCACTGTCTTTTTTTACTGCCACAGGGACCACAAAAGCAGTAAGTATTAGTCCTGGAGTTCTGTCATACAGGATGCTTTTTTCTGCCCAAATCATGCCTTTCTTTCCCCCAGTCCCCTTTAAAGCTCCATTGGCTTTCACATGAGCCAGTCCCAAGCAGGGTTGTGCCATGGTCCTACTGTGCAGCACCATCCTATTGGGGGAAGAATCAACCCTCAAATGAGGGCTGCAACCTCCCTGCTTTTTTTCAGGGGTCTCTGAAGGCAGGAATCCCCATCCCTGTGGGACAGGAGCTCCACATGCCTTGCCCTGGGCTTTTGGGAGATGGTGAAGGTGTGCCATGGGCTTCAAGGGCAGTTAAACATGGCTGGGTGACAATGCTTTCCCCAGCTTGGAGAGGTGCTGCTCACTGTCATCTTGAGACAACAAGCAGGAGATGGCAGCAGGGAAGCATACCAAGACAGGAACAAGAGACAGGCTGCCAGACCAGGAGAAGAATGGCTGTCTGCAAGCATCCAGCCTCAGGCTGAAGATGCTGAGATGCCCAGCATGGTGCTGAGGACAAGACAGAGCTCTCTTCTCCATAGCCTGCTAGCCCTGCAGCAAGGCCAGCTTGGTTTTCTTCCTCTCCAAGAGCAGCAGGAAGTTGCTGCCATTGGGAGAACCCTTTGCCTTTCCTGGGAACCCTGGCTGTGAGATCAGGACATTGGCTTCCAAGGCTGGTTCTCTGGGGATGCAGCTGGCATCACTCCCCTCATCTGCCTCTGTGGCATATGCACTTCCTGGCCTTTCTTCTCGCCACCCTGAAAACCATCAGTCACTGGCCTGGGTCACCATGGCCACATCCTAGCGTAAAACGCATCTGGGGAATCCTGGGCAAGCTGGGAGGGAGGGTGAGCTTCTAGTAGGAAAATGCTGGCAATGGTGGAGAAGTGTTGCTGCATGCACAAAGTATGCAGTCTGAGTTCAACCATCCTGAAATTTTAAAATTCACTCTTAAACTAGATAGTCCTCACTACATGCTGGTGGCAGCACATCTTGTCCTTTCCTTGCTAGCTTTCCGTGTGTGTTGCTTGCTAGCTTTCCGTGTGCATTGTCTGAAGGTTCTCACATGGGCTCATACTGTTACATGCTGAACTAGAGCACATGGCAACTCAGCCATGTCCTACCGTCACCTGCATCCAGAGGCCAGACAGGAATGACTTCCACCCTTATGGCTATATCTGAACTGGAGAGCATCAGCATAGCTAGGGTCATCTCTCTGGCTGCTTGTGGGACAATAAAAGAGCAAAGGAGGTGGTCCTCATCCCAGGGAGCTGGGCCTATGCCCTGGCCCTACATCAGCTTGGACCTGGTTGTTGCATCTGCACTGTTGCCAAGATAAGGTTGTGGGGAGTGGAAGGTGGGCTGGCAAGTTCTCCCTGCCCACCCTGGTGTCCTGGGCTTTGCCCCTGTCTCCTGCCCCTTCCCCGGGCCTGGCAAGGGGACTGCTNTGTGCTGCGTGTCCATCAGCAGCCCCGGAGTTCTTTGGGCAGCTTTACAGTCACACTCCAGCCTGTAGCCCTGCATGGGGTTGTGACCCAAGGGCAGGATGCCGCACTTGGCCTTGTTGAACCTCTTGGCCAACTGGCCTCGGCCCATTGATCCACCATTCCACTAGTCTGTGCGAGACTGCATTCCCTCTTCCTCTCATCCTACTCAGTCCCTCTCTGCTAATATTCTCTTGTTCCTGCCAACTCTATTAGGTATGCCTCAACACCATCATCGAACGCATTCTCCTCCCTCCAGAGACCAGAGGATGATTCGCTCCGCCGCCCCCTTCTTCACCTCCCACCGCCAGGCCGGTGCCCCGTGCCCAGCGGCGGAAGGGCCGGGGGGTCCGAGGGGGTCGGCCCCCCTGCCCCTCCCGGCGCGCAGCGCCCGCGTGTGGGCGGGCTTCGGGACGTGCTCGCTGGGGAGCGCCGCGCCGCCGCACATGCTCACTGGCCGCGGAGGCACCGCCGGAGGTAGGGGCTCGCTCCGCCGCCGGAGGAGCCGCGCT
>VZTT01007357.1:2109-20048 GCA_013400855.1 Buphagus erythrorhynchus
TTTTTTTTTCCCGAGCCGACTGGGGGAGGGACTGCTTGAATCTCTTTCCTAGAGGGATCCCATTCAGAGGTTTCCTCCCAAATTTTGCCCTAAACCAGGACATTTACTCAGATGTGTGTACTGATTATGCTGTTTTGATAAAAGCAACTGGGCATAACATTCCTCTGTGATGAATAAGGCCTTTTCCATTGTCTCCATCATCCATATTCTCCTAACTCTTAATGCAGATCATGATCATGCACTGCTTTATCATATTTGGACATATAAGGAAGTTCTCATATTTGGACAGACTTTAGATAGAGAAGAATGAGAATAATTTGTCCTGTTTTTGTTACTGATCACCCCATGGCCATTGAGTAATGCCCACAACAAGTTCAATTCCACCTGCCAGTTCCCCGCAAAACAAACTGAGTTTACACTTACTATAAGCAGAAAAAAAGCCCAAGTAATTATTCCATTTTAAAGACAAGTTCAACTGACTTTTTTCTCAGACAAATGCAAAAAATACAGAACTTCTTAGTAATAATTATGACTGGACTAGAGATTTTCTTTTGTCAGGAATAAAAATTGATGGTTTTGTTTTGTCTGTTTATGGCTCCTAGAAACTGATTTCAGAAAGAGGTCCAACAGCTTTTTTCCTCTTCTTTCCCTAGAAAAGGATTGTAGGATACTCATTTCCCACCAAAGCTAAATGGAATGGGATCTCCTTTCATCAGCCGCTCAAGTAGGAGTCAGAATTCCTGAGCATGGAGCTGTTCTACTTCCCAAAAGGGAGTGCTGATGCACAGGCAGGACCTAGGGAGGATTTCCTCTTTCCTTATGCCGTGGGAGCAGAAGGGCTCAGTTTGGGAGGCACTTGTCATCTGGAAACAGAGTGGCAGAAGCTGCAGCGAGACATGCTACGAGGGAGAAACAATCTGCTGACATTTCCAGATGGTGCATCTCCCACAGATCCCCACTTCCCAGGGACAACAAACAGGGACAAATGTGAGGCTGACAGTGAGGGAAGCAACAGCCTGGTCACAAACAGAAGGGGGAAGGAAAGGCAAAGGGAGTGCAACAAGAGACAAATGACCTTTCCCACCTAGGAGTATGAGAAATGCTGAACATTAGGAAGGATAAGTTGAGTGTACAGACTTAGGCCCTTTTTTACACAAGGATTCATCAAGGCAGGATTTATTCAATCCTTTCCCTCTGAGTGAAATTTACTTGTCTCTGTTCCAAAGCCCAGGCAAGTGTGTAGGAGAGAGACCCTTTTCCACTCCATAATCCACGTGGTATCTTAGCAAATGTTACAGATCTAAGGACTAAAAGAGCAGCTACTGTTCCCCTAACCTCTGGATTTCACTCTATACATACAGCACATTTCCAACAGATGCTGGCTTTAAAGACAAAAGGATCTTGTATGGACTACTAGGCAGAGCAGATGATTTAATTTCAGAATATTCAGAGAGACTCAGTTTCTTAACCATTTGGTGGGCATCTGACATGAACTTCCATCTTAAATCCCCTTGTCAGTGCTGAGATGTGTGTCAGCAAACTTAATCTTCGCTTTCAAATGGGTATTTCTGCCCCTAACTTGCAGAAGTCTTATTAATATAAACTCCAAGTGGATTAGAGTGGGAAAAGTCACCTTCCAGCATCAAAGTACAAAAGCTAAAGTACTGTGTCATTTGTGGCTTACATAATGCCTTATTTCAACTTCTTTATTATTATAATTATTACTATGTTTTATCTATGAGTAGCTTATTGCCACTTATTTCTGGCACTGTCTTCAAGAACTGCAGATGAAAACACCAAGCAGGTGCTGTGAAGAGAATATCCCTACAAGCCAATGTGCTCTGGATTCATCCTGCAAGCAATTTATAAGGTTGCCTAATACCAATGCACTTCCACTTTGACTATTACATGCATTGCTATTGTTACGTGTTATAAACCATCCCAGAGAATCAAGACATTAAAAAACAGCTTCAAAGCCCTACACATCAAGAGTTTGTTTCTGCAGAGGGAAAACCTGAGGCATCTTTGCAGCAGCTGAGTAATATGACAGATTTCATAAGTGGTCCTGGTGAAATACAGTGGTCTGATTGCTCTGGCATCAGCGCAGATTATGCTGGGCTTAATGGTCTCAGATAACAACTGTGGATGACACTCACTCTGCACTGAATTCTGCAGCTAAATATGTTATTATTGATGTCTTCCAGCTCTCACTTTATGAACTTTTTCTAATATGTGGGTGTATTTTATAGACAAGGGAGACTGATTAGGAAGGAGCACATTTGCTGCAGTCAACAGATTTCCCTATTTGTGTTAACGTTTGTTTTCATTAAGGCAAGTTACTGTGTGTATTGATCAACCTGCTATTTATCACCATGTGGACAAAAGAACTCCTGCTTAAATATGAATTTAGGCAGAATATTAACTGCAAGAAGGGAAAAAGAAAATAATTAGCTCATCTGGAAATGCTTTATCCCTGCACACACATAGTCCCCACACTTGAGGACAAAAGAACTTTCACACATCTGCCTTTTATTGCTTCTCCTTTTGCATGCTATCAAAATATGCTTTTGAAGACAACTTTTAGCACATCTAACTTTTAGATCTTGAAATACTGCTTTTACTGTGCTTCTCTCCAAGGCTTCCTTGGATGAGGTTCACTGTTGGTCAATAAACAAACCATTGCTGTATGACTGTTCTGTTGTCAAAGAATCCTTCAGAGAAGCCCAGTGACATCATTCTCAGGATGCTGCTGCTAGAATTGAAAAGCTGCATCCTCCTTGGGTGTTAGCAAAGTACTGCTGGAATATTCTAAGCTGGATGGGACCCACCAGGATCATCCAGCTTCTAGCCCTGCATAGACACCCCAACAATCACACCCTGTGCATTCCTGAGAATGTTGTCCAAAGGCTCCCTCATTCAGAAAATTAGCCAAGAGTAGGTGAGGATATGGACCAACATATCCCAACTGGATAACTTCTAAATGCAATATCTGGAAACTAAAGGAATGCAATGATAAGACTCATATTTCAAACCAGCACACTACTGTAAGCATTGGGATCTAGAAGCAAATTCTCAGACTTCATATGTTAAGAAATCTTTTATTCACCAGAAAAAGTTAAAGTGGCTGATATAAAGAAACCTGATCAGTAAGCATGAAGAACAGGCATGCATTATTACATGGAAACATTGCCTCTAAGTCCCCTCAGTGTTAGATTATATTAACTTTGACATATACTGGACTAGATATATTTATTTTTCAGAAATAAAAATTGAGGATTCTTTTTGCTTCCTTTTATGGGTTCAAGGATATATACTGCAAGCTTAGTGTCTTACTTTCTGACTTTGCTCACAGTGACCTACACTGCAGGTAATATAATGTCCTAAATAAACATCAACTTCTGTCACATTGCAGCTAGTCTAAAAGCCGCGGGCCCGAACTCAACCAGCCTAGAAGCAAACAAGTCCCTGTGTGAGTGATGGTAGGATGGATCTGAACACGTACGAAGGATCCCAGCCAATTCATTGAACCCTAAGTGCAGATGTACCATGCGCCAGGGAAATGGGTGTCTTAAGACCCTAACCAATCACATGTGTATATCGGGGACATTCAAACCCTCGATTTAAGAAGGGTCCAGAACAGTAAAGGGGGCTTTCTTCACATGAATCTCAAGAGGGCCGTGTCTCTGTCTTCAGCTGTGACCCCATTCAACATTATAAACTTTAACATAATTCTAGCCCTTAGAAGTTGCTGCTTTAAATAATTTGGAGGTAAACTGTATCTGTATACATTTTTATTCTTCAAGCAATTTATTATGAGTAATGAGTGATGAGAGAAGAACCATAGTTCATGCATTGGAGAGCCAAGATAAGTTGTACTGAAGATTTCTATCTAGAAGGGAGTTTAGGAGTGTGCAGTAGGGATCATAAAGGACTAGAGGAGTCAGAGCAGAGCCTGCCAGGAAGAGTAATTTCTTTCTCCTGTAGCTGTTTGTCAGCTGAATCAACTCCCCATAACTTCTCCCTGTCTGCCACTCCTTTAAAGAACACTAAAATTAAGAAGTTCCCATGATTACAAATTCTTTGGAGACCTGCCCTTTGAGCTGAGAGCACGGAGCCCTTCTTAGCAGGGCTGTGTCCATGGCACACTTGGCAGCACAGCATCTGCTGCAGTCACATCCCATCAGCTGCAGGCACTGACCCAATTCCTCAGCTTGTGGCTCTGTTCTCCAAGTGGCAGAGATGTGAATCTGTCTCAGCTTAGTGGCATCCCCAGAGAACTACGTCATATGTATTTAACTAGAATCAAAGTCATTTTAGAACACTTGCTGTTACTGACTTTTTTTTCTATTTCATGAAATGTGCAATCCTAAATTAAGGGATTTTGGTTTTTTTCACTCTTTGGGAGCACATTTTGCCTTTGCATGTCTGTAGATATTAAGGCTTCCATGTGCATTCTGTTAAAGAAAACATCTGATTTTTATTAACATATTGCCTCTCAGATCTTCATGACTCATCAGTCTGATGAAACATGCAGATGCAGCTACAGAGAGCTCAGGTTCAGAAAAGCCTTCTCATAGAAAATGAGAGTGAAAACATCCCATGCCCTCAAAATTATCAACAGGATTCTTTAAATCCTTGTGGGTCCTGAGTTCACTGAAGAGGAGAATCTCCTTTGATTTGAGCAGGCTCAGAACCAGAGTAAATTATCTATGGTTCTCACTGTTTTCTCCCTGTCCCATGAATTTCCCTGGCAACAAGGTCCCTCCTTCGGCCCCAAACATGGACTTTATGGAAATGGTAGCAGCTGAAGAATATTGCAATGCACTTTGTTATGTTGAGGTTATTCATGTCCATAATTAGTAGTGTGCTGGATGATGAAATAACTGCACTGCAATCAAACCAGAAATATATGTTCATTTAACAATGTTTACCACATAACATATATTTTTAGAATAATTAGTTGATTTATTAAACTTCCATTTGCTGATTAATTTTTGTCTCCTTGATTGATTTAATGGCTTTTCTCTCTCTTCTATATCATTTAAAATCTACCAAGAAATATTAAAATTAAAAGCTAAATAAAAATCTAAGGTTTTTTTCCATTAGTTCATTCTGGTTCTCATTCTCTTTTCCAAGTTTGCCTACCAGATACCAGGACACACTCAGGTTGCTCTTTTTTCACCACTTTTAATAGGGAAAAGAGCGCCCAAGAAAGCATCCTCTCTCTTTAGCTATGTGGAGACTAACGCTATATATGCAAAGCATCCATAAGATCATACATTAAATATATCAATAACTAACAGATATTTGACATGGCCCTGTTTCAGCGCAGATAAACTGGTGCCACATATTCTATCTGACATAGTAAATCCTAAATCCTTCCCATGCTTTTGTATGTCAAGGCACTATTAATTACAATTTCCCTCAAGGAGGGCTTTTAACTCCTAGATAAAGGAATTAGAACAGCTGCCAAATTTTCCAAAGGCTTCAGCTCCAGAAAATACTGTCAACTTAATCAAATACTACAAAACCTGGACAAAGTGCAGCTCAGTTGGTGCCTCGGCTGGGTTATGTGTTCTAGCTCTCCCTGCTTCCAGCCACAACCCATCAGAGCCTTTGATATGCCTTTACCCTGAATAAATTTGGAAGAATCCTATACTGTTGCATAAACCAGTTTCAGGCTCCACACCACAATGCCATTTTCAAACATTTTGTCTCTCTTCTTGCTTACCTTGTGCAGATCTCCCACACTCAGCATGGGTGAGAAATTAATTCAACACACTGAGATTTTCTTCCTTTGAAAACAGACATCCCTCCCCTCACTGTGAAAAGCTCAGGTCTTTTTAAAAGCTATTTTTTTGCCTTAATGACTGCAGTGTCCTCGGGAAGGTTGCTGCTATGTTTAGTTTGCCATCTCCCATACAAAACATGTAATCCCCCCTTAATTCTTTGAGTCTTAAACTTTTATTTTGTCCTGTATTTATAGAGCAGGGACACAGCGTGGTGCACAGTTGTATCTGGGAGGCTTCAAAGAAATCTGAGTGATAGCAGCCTCAAAAGGGCTCCAACACTCTCTGGTAATTGAGGGGAAACTCAAGTGAAAGCAGAGAGAAAGAGCTCTCAGCAAAGTAGGTTCTTTAGCCTGGATTGTGTCAAGGAATCACAGAGATAAATGTAGCAATTGCGGGGAAGCAGACTGGATATGCTGGGACTTGCAGGGACTGGATTGATTTATCTAAGCTGGAAGTGATCAGCTAATTCAGATCATGTCACATTCCCTTCAAGCTCCCTGGAATTACATCCTTTGCTGTCTCCTTTCTTCTCTCATATTAAGGAAGGCAGGATGATTAACAGGAAAGCCTGATCTTGGAATAATTGATGTTCACAAGAATGTTTTGTGCACCAGGTTAAATAAAACTAGTTCTTGCAAATAAAGTCTGCATTAATATGAAGTTAGGTGAACAAACATACTGTGTAAAGAAGAAACAAAGTTGCCTGACCTCTAAAATTACAGAAGTGTCGAAAACCAGCAATAAAATCCTATCAAGGAAAAGTAGCAGAGATTTATGAAACACATCAATTAAGTAACAAAATAAGAAAAAAAATTTTTGCAAACATACAAGCAATATCCAAAAATTATCTAGTGCTGAAGCAATGTCAGGATGTTCTAACAGTCCACCGAAACATTCATGAGACAGGTAAAAAATCCAAACTCAAACTAGAAAAACAAGTTAACATGGTGTTAATACCTTTCTTGGTCAAACAATTGCTCATGTGAAGAAGTATTGAGGTGAAAAACAATGCCAAACACTATCCTGACCCAATTATCCATATAAATGCTGATTACAAAGTTTAAAAAGAGATTCTCAAAACTATAAGGCAGAAAAAACGTTTTGACTAGCCAATATCTGTTCTGCCCTCTGATTTGATTTATCATGAACTCAACAAACAGTGGGAAAATAAATAAACAAAAGAAACACAGTTAGACTAGACCCTGATAGGAAGAAACACTATTTCACTAGTACTGCTTAATTATTAAATACATATCTATAGGTGATATGCAAAAGAAAGTTCTTTCAAATAAGCCACAAAGCATTTAGAATTCCAGGGCATTTGAAGGAAAACTCCCTCATGAGAAGTCTTTCAATTCTCATTTCTCAGGAAAAATAATATATGAAATAATGTTGTTTGGGTTCCTTCAAGGAAACACATTTATTTTCAGAGCCTGAAATATTTCCTGAAGTTGTGCTGGATCATACTCCTTTGTGTCTCTGTTATGAGCACTTCTGAGAACTGCAGAACAAGGACAGTCTTGATTTGAATATCTCTAATATGTCCTGTACAGTAAGAAATGAGATCTCTGCCCTCAAGATTCTCCTGTTGCGAGTTCCTAAATCAGGTAAGGAGAAAGAAAATACATTCTATATTACTGGCACTCCTTAGTTCCCTTCCACCATGGGTGTTGTTTCCCTCAGATTGTGAGGTGACTGGGACACAAGAAGGGGCACCAACACAACAATTCCTCATTCACTGAACCCAGTGCCAACTGCTATTTCATGAACTCAGAACAAGAGCAGGAATTAAAACCCACCAACCCTGTGCCACTCACAGCTGTGCGTTCTAATCCATGGAAGTAGAAAGATATGTAAGTGGAGTTTGAGAGCATGAACCTTCTTGGCACATTATGTGTGATTAAAAATGTACAACATGCACGAGACGAAGAAACAAGTAAGGACTGGCAATGATTTGGAAAATGTAATAGTTTCGTTAAGAGGAATTAGTAAAGTAGATTTATCCAGAACAAAAGGAAGAAACGGAGGTGACCTGGAAGGCAAATTGGCTGAACTCACCTTCTATATGAACAGAAAAATAAAAAATCCCCACAACTCTACTTACTAGCAGCTGAGCTGGGGTCAGGCATGAACCAAAAATGATACCAGGTCACTACAGAAAATTCTCACATCTACTGGCACTTATGAGCAATTTCATACATGTTGGAGACTGTCCCTAAAGCTGAAATTGCCTACACTTATTTCATTTGCTCTATGCAAAATTGTTTCAAATTGTTGTTTCCTAGGGTGAGGCTAATTATAGGATCACAAAGAACAATCTGATGCTGCCTTTTTCTTTCATGAGTTATTCCATTAAAAACACAATGGGCCCAACATATAAATATACGGAGGGCACCTCCTAAAAAGCAGGAAATAAGTTCTTAGAAAAATAATTGACAAAAAAAGAAATAGATGCACTTGGAGTTTAACTTTTTGTTTCTCTCTCCTTATGAAACTAGTTTTAGCTGGAGCTATATGTAGCATAAACCTTAGGAAAGTAAAGGGGTATATTCCTCATTGTCTTCAGAAGTATTTTATGTCCTTCTAGAGTCAGCACTAAATTTGAAACAGAACACGGATAGCAGCCATTCAGCACAAGGTTTGGTAGAAAGATCTGATGGAAAAGTTGATGGCTTTTATATGGAAGTGCTGATACACACAAATGGAATCCCCTGCCTAAATTTTCAGTCAGCTGTACAAAGTGCACATTCCAGCCAAAATACAGATCTCATCATACCAGGAGCCACAAGGTTTTAGGTTCATGTATGATTTTATTCCAAATAGAAAAAATCCCCCCAAAACTAACCAAGCTATAAATATCTCTGTTCCCTCTCTCTGGCAAGCAATGATTGATTATTTTAACATCATTATTTATATCAGTAACTCTTGCCTCATGTCTTTGAAGGAGTGGAATACCACTAGTATCAATAAAATATATTTCTGTATAATTGTGTCTATTTTAGTTTATTCTAAGGAAAAAATAATTTCATGGCCCAGCCCCAGAACACTTTTAGAGCTACATTTAGAACCAGAGTCATCCAAGGGACTTCACCATTTCCATGACAATTAGACAGACACGTCAATTTGTCCTTTAACTGGCTTTTTCTCTTTTCATATTAAAACATATTTTTCAGGTTTTCACCAATTGTTTCTGGCTGGGTAAGCTGTTAAAAATATTATGCTTTCCTAAGAGTGTCTGTGTAGGTTTTATGCTAAAGAATCTCTCACTGTAAGGAGCTAGGTGAACCAGGTCAGCAGCCCAGGACTAAACTCACGGTTGTATTTGCACATTTATATCACAAAACAATTTGGTGAGCTATCTTTAACAATAACTCCTGTAAATAACAGGCAGAAAGTAAAAACATAAAACCCATAGATAATCAAGGTTTTAGTTAATCAGTCTCTCCATGAGATACAGAATTGAAGAGGATTCAAATTATTGGAAGGTAAATACCTGCATTAAAATGTAGAAATGGACATTAATTCATTAACCAAACCAGCTCACTAGACATTCCTGAATATTCCTGTCTTACTTTTATTTTGTATTCCTTTTTTTTACCTAGAACTTAGATTCAGGAAGCAGAAAGAATATAGACAATATGTAATTTGCTGTAAGGAAAAATAAGGCGGAGGGAATTGGGATTGTTCAGCCTGGAGAGGAGAAGGTTGTGTGGAGAATTCACATCCCCCTTCCAAGGTCTGAAGGGGCTATAGAGAAGGCAAAGAGGGACAATTCCTCAGGAACTGCAGAGCCAGAACACAGGGAATGGCTCCCAGTGCCAGAGGGCAGGGCTGGATGGGATCTTGGGAAGGAATTGTTCCCTGGCAGGGTGGGCAGGCCCTGGCACAGGGTGCCCAGAGCAGCTGTGGCTGCCCCTGGATCCCTGGCAGTGCCCAAGGCCAGGTTGGACATTGGGGCTTGAGCAGCCTGGGACAGTGGAAGGTGTCCCTGCCATGGCAGGGGTGGCACTGGATGAGCTTTAAGGTACCTCCCAGCCCAAACTATTCTGTGTTTCTATAAAAAATTTCATTGCGCTGTCAGCACATGTTTGCAGAAGGACTAAAATGCCCTCAGATCACAAACCAGACTGGAATAAGCCCTATTAAAGGACAAATTCTGACCAAAATAGTCTGATTTCCACACTGAATTCACAACAATTGTTTCATTGCTTGCCAAGAAGGAAAAAACAGAAGGTGTTTGTATTTCCTCCACTGCACCCAAAACTGTGTAAGGGGTCCCACCACTCCCATGCACTGCATTTCATATTTCTCTTAGTTCCCAAGGAGGGAATTTTCACACAAGTAATTACATTTGGGCATTTCTGCTTCCATTTTAACTCGTATTCCATGGGAGGGGAAAGCATTAGCCTTTAGAGTTTAGATTTTAATGGAATGCAAAATGAGTTAATGAAACTTGGCCACAGACTAATAATACCAGGGAAGCCCACACTAGAAGAATGCTAAAAACTCAGTCATGCAGATGCTGTTTTCTTTTACAGTAAAATCTATATATAAATTTATATGCAATAGAGCGCACATATAAAAAGCTAATGTGAAAGAATTAATTCCAACCTTGTTTTTGTTGTTGAACTGCACTGTAGGCAAAAAGTAATACATAATAAAATATTGAAAGCCAGTTTAGGAAAAATATTAGCAAACCACACAAATACATTCTTAAAGTGATTCTTTGAACTGAAGCAAAATTGTCAGGCTGAATTCTGGATTCCCATATGGAATTTGCACATTAGGTAGAATATTGCTTCTAATCTGTTCCTCTGTCTGAGTTATTTGTAAGTACTTTGGGAAAATTTCTATAAAGTCTGTAATAAGATAAGCCATTTTTTTTAATAAATTTCATCATTTTCTTGCTATGTTTGATACAC
Source organism: Buphagus erythrorhynchus (assembly GCA_013400855.1). Classification (NCBI taxonomy): domain Eukaryota; kingdom Metazoa; phylum Chordata; class Aves; order Passeriformes; family Sturnidae; genus Buphagus; species Buphagus erythrorhynchus. The sequence continues at coordinate 12,824 of VZTT01007357.1, forward strand.
CAAATTTTCTAAAACTCTTTGATTTTTTCTATTGCATCTTAAGACCTACATTATACCGAACACCCAAACCAGAAACCACCCAATATTCTACAGCTTGTGGCAGTGAGTTCCCCAGACTATTTTTATATTTTGGTGAAAAAATACATTTCATCTATAAAAGCGATAAATGTGGGGTTTTTAATTCATAATTTTCAGGCTTCCTATGTCCTATTTCACTGCTCTCTGCTCCATAAAGAGGGTTCTAATAATTCCAAATCTATCCTCTTACAAAGATATCTGAGGTCTCTAATTATATTGTCACCCTTCTCTGGACCTCTTCTATTTCTGCTAGTTGATTTTCAAGTGCCTCCTGTGACATTTTAATTTACATTTTTTGAAAATAGTTCCAAGTCACTTAGCTTTTGCAGCAGAAACCTTCTTCACCTTAAGTGCTCCCTTCACTCTTTGCTCAGCCCAAAGACCCAGTGACTCTCTCACAGACTGCATGTGTCTGAAATATTCAATTTCTCGTTACCTGCTGCTTAGACATAATTCCATCAGAGCCCTCCTAATTCCCAGCTTTAAAACTATAGTGGGTAAAACTTGTAAATTCTTAATGTGCTCAACCAGATCTGCATTTCCATTTGCAGAAGATTTTTGTAAAACCCTCCAATCATATACTTGGTTGCAGTGATACAGTTTCTGCCTGTTCCCTCTTTATTTTAGGACTCTTCTGTTGTTTTGGGGTTTTTTTGGTTTAGTTTGGATTTTTTTCTTTTTTCTTTTTTCTTTTTTTTTTTTTTAATGGGTTTGAGGTTTTGTTTATAATAGTTATATGTGGGGTTTTTTTTGTGTGTGTTTGATTGTTTCATTCATTAGCTGGGTTTTTTTTGTTTTTTGTTTAATAGATTCGTCTTAAAACAATCTCAAAATGTAGTTTATTTGGATACCTCTTAGTGGCCCAATTCCTCTGTTGCCAGATTGTGAATTCTCTTCAGAATCATTTATGCTTCACTTCATGCTTCAAGTTAAACACATTTGACTTCTGCCTTGAAAAGATTCTAACTTTTCATACTAAATGCTATCCTAGATAAGGATTCTGTCTGAATGCTCTGGAATGAGCTGTCAATCCCTAATGTCCGATTCTCCCAGCAATGCCTTGTCTGTTGGACAGATAAGAGTTTTTCAAATCAAAAAGAGACAGATTAGCAGAAGCCCTAAAACCTCACGGTAAGAAAAGAAAATATTCTTGCGTAAAAAAAAAATCTATTTAAACAATTGCCCAGAAACAGATATATTGCTAATGCAACAATTACACTCTCTTTGTCCTTGGAAAGCTTCACATATTCACCTATATGTGAATATGTGAACCTATATCTTGGCATTGTTAAACAAAACAGCTAAAAAGTAAATACAGGTTTTCTTTCCAATATTTAATAAAGAAAAATATGTACTGTTTTAAATATTTATCTTTTTATAACTTATTTTATTGGCAATAGAAGACTGATATTCTAATTTGTCTATTATATCAGCACTGATGAATATACAAATATCTTTTCCTCATATATAGCATATTTTAAGTGAATATGCAGAGACAACTGAGCATCTTGATAATGTTGCTGCCAAAGCTATAGACTGAATAAAGATATTTTAGTTAAATGACACTGAAGCAGTCTTGAGGATTTGCTGAATACTCCTGGTACTAAAGAGAAGTTAGGAAGACAAAAATGTTCATAAAGAGTGCCCAAAGATAAAGGTAAATGAAGAACAGGACCTGCCTGAAAAGGACACAAAAAGTAGAGTGTGGAACCACACAAGTTTCTCTACTGACACCAATTAACAAACTAACAATCTGAGCTATTCATTTATAAATAAATATTTGATGGAGATAATATCCACATATTCTCAGAGGCTTTTCCTTCCACATTTTTCATTATTCTGACTGCATTGTGCAGCTGGGGCAAGGTTTTGGTGGTGGGGGGGCTGCAGAGGTGGCTTCTGTGAGAAACTGCCAGAGTCTCCTCCTGTGTGGAACAGAGCCAATCCCAGCTGGCTCCAAGAGGGATCTGGCTAGAACCAAGCCCATCAGTGACACTGGTGTCACCGATGGGGCAACGTGCAAAGAGGGGGAAAAATCCCACACAACTCTTACTAAAGAACCAAAAGTATGGTCCTGTCAAGGAAAATAACCAGGGAACATCATCTATTAGAGATGCACATCCCACTGGTTTGCATGCATTTGGAGGAAAACCAAAATTCATTCATAACTGGTGAGAAAAGCCTTTGGAAAAGCTGTTACTGCAGTGGTGCTGAGTGTAGTACTGCACAACGGAAAATCGCTGTCTTTAGATATCTGTGCAAACCTCTGGATATTTTTGCTTTAATTTTTGCTACTCACACAACTGATAATGTACATTTAAAATAAATAAATAAAAAACAAATAAGCTTACACACAGGACAGTTGCCAATGTTTAATTGTGCTCTCTGACATGCTCTTGGAATACAGTGTGGCAATTTTCCCCTCCAGTGCCTTTGTGACCCCTTTGCCATGTATTGATGGCTGGCAGTGTTTACCTACTCAGAGCGATCCTCTGCTCGAACCTTAGTGTGAGGAGAAGCTCAGGGAAAACAACTCCTGAGCTCAGGAAATCACTGCATGCTCATGTGGGAATTCTTAAAATCAGAGGGGTTTGGAAAAGCTGCAAAAAAGCAGGCCTCAGAAACAGCAGAAATGTGATTAGAGCTAAGTGGTAGCCATAAGATTTGTCAGTAGAAAAGTTATATGAGATGTAGAAAGCAAGGACAAATAAAACAATGGTCTGTGTATTAACGCCTGGCTAGAATAACTCCCTAAGCTGCAGAAAAGTATATCTAGTAAGATATTAGGAAGTTCTAAACTTAATAATGGAGCTCTGTGCATTGTATTTTAAGGCTTACAAGCAGGTATTGTATTCAAAATAAGCAAGCATTGTTTTAACCAAAGGTATGTGTACTTATAATAGTTGGATAAAACTACTGACAAAATGCTTTTGCCTTTTGTGATTGGTCAAAAAACTTTCAAAGTGCATTTTAACACCAAGTTCTGCAGCTGCTGCCGAGGATGTGAGCTGCTGGCATCTTCCCATTGTCCTAACCATGTAATGAGACTGATGCTGGAAAATAAACAGCTTGAGACATGTTCCATAGCAGTCCCATCCCATTCGTGATTCTGTACATAAATACGTGGCCAGCATTATGCTGAGAGTCTCTGGAATATGGCACAGCAGCACAGAAATGCAATGATCTCAAAGCTGGCCATGCCACCCTCCCTCATTCCTCAGGCAGGATGGTCCTGAGCCTGCTAATGCACTTCAGCTCCTGCAATTCTTCCTGAGAGTTTGATATCCTTCTCTTCCAAGTGGCAGAACTCATCAGTCTGGCTGCAAGACTGAAAGGTTCGTTGGGGCTGGATTGAAGGAATCTAATTAGCTTTCCGTGTCGTGACTTCCTCTACCTCCTCTGCACTGCCTGAGCATTTACTCCTAAATAATCTTCCTTTAGTGTTGCATCTGAGTGCATTTCAGGGACAGCTCAATTTGCTTTATCCTGCATACAAGTCTACATTCAAACTGTATTTCAAGTACAAAGAATTGAGGCAATTTTTAAGGTTTTTTGCAGTGAAGTCCTCTTCCTCAGCCTTGACAATTTAAGATACTGCAACTCCTAATTAAAAAAAAAATCATTTACATATCCCACAGAAAAATATCATGTCAGTAATATTTTGGCACAGGCCTTTTGTTCACATTTGTGAGGATACTACAATCCTCCCTGGCACTCCTCTTAAATATAATAAATATTTTTCTAAAATGAAATTTTTTATATTCCATTATAGCTCAATAGCATTTTTAGTACAATTTTTAGCTCTTTGTTACAACATTCCCTAAAAAAAAAAAGGAAACAGATTCAGAAAGGCATGGCTATAATATCTCAGTCAGGAGTACTTAATGGCTTTTTATTGTAAAATACAGGCAGGTTTCTATCATTTTATCTATCAAATTTTATGTATAATTCTATCAAATTATAAATGAAAGTGATATGTGTACAGAGGTCAAGTAAATTATTTTAACCTGGCTAAAAATCATGTGTTTAAAGAGACAGCATTTCTCTTTACATCTCTCTTGATCTGATGATATTTTACAAATCTATGCCTTGTGTTGACCTGCCTCATATTATGACCTTGAAAACAGGTAATCTGTTTTCTGCAGATCTCAGGGTTTTGTCTCTAATCTCCAGCACAAAAAACCCCAAACAAACAACAAAAAATCCCCAACAAAAACACCCTAACAGCCTTATAAGTAACAAATTGCCATGTTACTATTGCTAATGTAGATGCATGTCAGCCCTATAGTTCATAAAAGTTTTCAGAATTGCTTTAAAAATGCTTTAAGAATTTTGCTGCCACAAGATTTTACTGTGCTTCCTAAATTTTCTGCAAAAGAAAGCAGTAATACAGTGATACAGGCAGGTATTGCTAAAATTCATTCAAAGCAAATGTCTTCATGAGAAGTTACTTGAAGCATGCAAATAACTTCTTTAAGGAATTTTTAAAAGATAATGTGAAACTTTTGGGCTTGGATTACATATAAGTTATATTGCATTCCTTCAAATATTCCTGAACATTTAATGAATAGTCAACTCTATAGAAAGAAAGTCTCTAGTATAAAGCAATAAAAGGTGGTTTTCACCCTGTGTTTCCATCTTCTTCCACTTCAGGCTAGGAATATCCTTTTGCTGGCACGAACAACATACTCCATGTAGGGTAATTTACTAATATTTTCTCTTTTTTTAGTTTGTTTGTTTTTGTTTGTTTTTTAAAGTATTTATGCCAGGTGTGGTCTAGGAACATTTGTAAAGCCCACTGCTGAAATACGGGCAGGAATCAGGGATCAGTCTGTGCCTGTTACAGGAGATGAAGGATTTGAAAAGACAGCCACAAGGAGCAGCTGTTTATTTGCTGTTGGTTTGAGATGGAGCCTGAAAGATTTATCATTTGATGTAGACTGAAACTGAAACAGAACACTGATGTTACATGGGGCATTTGTGGCTTTGTTTGTTTGGCTTAAATCTCAGTACCCTTCATTTAGTAAAGTCCTCTCCAGAAATATTTACTTACCTTTTATTTAAGGACAATAAAAACTCTTAAGTTTCTAAGCACACTTGCTAGCACTTAAAAAAAAAAAAAAGAAAAATAATTTCAAAATCAAATCAGTCCCATATTTTCCTTCTCTACCAGGTGCACATGAAGCACTACTCAATAAAAGGTAGTAGAAACCTTCTATTATATAAACCAGCAGGCCCAACCCTCTCAAGCTGCAGGGACACAGGACAGCCCCAAGCTCAGCACCTCCCTTCCCACAAAAAACACTTCCAGCTCTCCAAAGCCCACCTGGGGAGGGAACTGCAGTGCCAAGGGCTCCTGACCAAGTAGGGCTGCAACAGCTCTTGGAAGATGATGGAAACAGGCCCTTTCTCCCAAGTGGAGATAATCCAGCTCTGCAGATCCAGGAGCAGTATTTAAAGAGCAGGAGGCTTGGATTCACAAAGTGCAAAGCTAGTATTGCAGAGATGACATTAATCAACATAAAAGACCAGACTGCAGCTAAGAAATAGAGTTTATGTGCTGCATCCTATAGAGAGTATATTTCTCCTGTTTTTCCTCTGCCACAAGAGCACTTGGAGCAGAATCCACCACGCCTCCATGTCTCAGCTTCCATTCCTTCCGCTCCAAATCCTCAGCAACAACTCACTATCTTCCAATATGTCAAAAAGATCTTTGAGATTAAACATACCACCAAAAGCTGGGTGTAAGAGCTGGCCAATCCTTCTTGTGGGTGTTGTGGTATATGTGCTGTGTCTCACTCTCTGTGTGCCCTCACACAGAGCGTGGAACTCTGCACAAGGGTCCATTTACTCCTCCAACACAGTCTGTTGGCAGCTCAGACTGTCAGCATCCCACCAATGAGCTGGGTTATAAATGTACGCTAAAAGTCACCCAGATATTTATAGTCATTAAAAGTGATCTCAGACCTTCTCTTTTGACATCACTGGTCAAATACAGGATTATGTGTTTAAAACCACAAAGTATCTTAACTATTTATCAAAATGTTATTAGTGAATTTTCGAGAAGGTCTTAAACTGAAATCTCCTGAGGAATAATTAGCCACCAGACAAAGCTTTTATATCTCTCATTGGAAAAAAAGTTGATGGCCAAAAGTCAGCCCCCAGAAATGATCAGCAGCGTATTTCATCACTCCAAACGGAAGAGAAAAACAACATGTTATTGCACCATCATGTGCTTTGTCAAAGACATCTACATGTTCTCCTTTAAATGCTAGGAAACAGTAGCTTTGGTAGGGTTGTGCTCCTTTTGCTGGACCAAATCCTAGCATCCCATCTGTGGTGACAAAAGAACCCCAGGGGTAGTTTTACTGCTTATTATTTAGCAAAAATTATATGTAAATATTGATAGGAAATAGTTTCAGAGACAAGTTAATTGCTTTTATTTTTAGTTTAAAGCATCAACACAGAAGCAGCCATTTGGCAGAAGTATTAGCAGCTGAATAATGTTCTTAGAGAAGACTACTAACACTCTTCAAAATTCTCTACTTTAAAATCACGTCATTGATGAAATACTTACAGTAGAAATAGGAGGAAAGCAAATGGCTTTGCAAAACAACAGCCGTGCCAAAAAAAACACTTGAAAAACCCATTAATTCTAACAGATCATTAAAGAAATTATTCCATTATTTGCTTACATTTTCATCAGTCAGGAAAAATAAAGTATGTTAATGCCTTTCATTTGTTGTACTGACAGTTAAAAACTGTGTAAAAATTACTATGTTGGAGCTAATTTAGCTTTCTGGATATCTCATTTCCAGAAGAACAAGTGGACAGATGCTGCTTATTGGAGCCCAGGCTGTTGGTTTAGCACATCTTTCTACATTGCCTTTTTTCTTTTTAGCCTAACAGTGCAAGCAAAATTATCCCTAAATGAAATTTCCTCTTTTTCAGTTTGAAGCCATTTCCCCTGGTCCTGGCACTGCACTTCCTGAGGAATTGTCCCTCTCTGGTTTCCCTTCAGCCTCTCACACCCTGGAAGGAGCTCTGAGCTCTATACGATCTTTTCCTCTCTAGGCTGAGCCAGCCTGTCTCCACATCCATTGCATTTATCCACTTAATTTATCCATGACCTCCTCTGGACTTGCTC
>VZTT01007358.1:16120-38747 GCA_013400855.1 Buphagus erythrorhynchus
TCCTCCATGGGATTCTCATTAGTTACAATTTAACATTGTAAATAAAAGCATAATAAGCCACCAGTTCTATCATATCCTTTAATCTAACAGTTCCCCCTTACAATTCTGTCAAGTTTTAAACATTTTTGCGTGATGTTTTCAACTTGTTTTTAAATTATACTTAATTGTTCACCATTTTAAGAAAACAATTAATTCATAAAACTCTACTGTACTCTGTTAATTGAATATCACCTGTGATAAAATCAACAAATAGTGAGTCATAACAAAACTGTGACTTATATTCACTTTTTTTTAGTTTTGAGGAAACTTTGGCCTATCAACATGGTTATTAAATGGAACACTTTTAAAGGATGAATAATCTAAGTATTATAATGAGCTTCCTACAAAGTCATGCTGAGTTAGAGGAAGAGTTTTGGGAACAGTGAGTTTGAGAACGAGCTGATTGGCCAGCTAGTACGTTTAGCTGGCATTAAGACATGGTAGCTACTGAGATATGTTAAAACAAAACCATATGAAATGTAGGCACTGTTGAAAAAACATTCTGTTCCAGTGCTGTGGCCTTGTGGTGTGGGGGATTCCAGGAGTTTTGTCAGCAGCACATAATGAGAATGAAAAGATGGAAAAATGCTCGCTGTTTTGGGAAACAAGATTGCCTTTAGGGTTCTGTGGATAAAATTTGTTTTCCAAGTATTTTAAGTGTGGGCTATGAAGCATTACTCTGACTGGGTAACCAAATGGCAAGAAAACCTGTATTTTAAAAGCAGCATGCACAAGTATGTGCATGGTGTGACTGTCCACGTTTTCCGGGGAGTAGAGCTGGGGCAGCAGCAGGCCCATAGGGGACTAATTTAATTTTATATAGGCTATGCCCATATCAAACTGGGCCAGCATGTGCTGTGACAAGGCATTATAGAGGCAACAGTGTATCTAGAGAAGATGCTCAAGAAAGTGGGGCTCACTGGGAAGAGGCTGAGACCTGTTAGAAACATGCAGGTGCCAAGAGGGCTTATAACACACTGCTTGGAGAGGAATTATAAGGGCTCATTTGGCCAGACCTTAATACATTTCTGCAGAGCCCCAGCAATTGTATTATGTTGTTGATTTTTTTTTCCAGGTTAGGTCTGCAGCTCTTGCAGGCTTCGGGTGGTGCTCGTGAAATGTTAATCGGAGCACAGTACACTGAGCAAAGGGAACAAAACTGACTGTTCTGCCCCGTAGCCAAAAAAAGAGAGAATGCCAGCAGATATTACCGTGAATGGAGTCACACAAGAATACTGACATGCTGTCCTGACTCAGTTTAGCATGTCTGTATTACAGCATGCTAATGCAGCCTGACAGGATGTCACGCTTCAAACCTGACAGCACATGGGGATTAGCTTGTGCCATTTTCCTCTCCCATTCAGTTAGAGTTGATCTATTCCTCCACAAATGTACCCATATTTGTCTCACAGCAGACTGAAATGATCGAGAAATGCCTGTTTCTCAGTCAGTGCAGCTTTTTCACCCCCTTCAACACCCCCTAACTCCTTTTAGTAGAAAAATATGAACACTGCAGCAATAAGACTGAAAATCTTGTTTGAAGCCAAAACAGTTTTTGAGTTATGATGTTACAACCTTGCAGCACAGTAAGAAGAGACAGAAATTATTTTGCTTTTTGTTTGTGGAAGTTTCTTTTTTTGGATAATTTATTTGTTTTGTAGTATTGAAGAGCCACCTACTAATGACCTTTTGAGACTGGTATTGTTTATGGCTGTAAACCCCAATAGCTGGAGCACAGCATTGAGGGCAATGGGGAAAGTCAGTCTTTCAATGTAGTGCTTCTCAAGCCGTGTTCTAGGAATTCTCCCCTTCCTCTCGCATTCAGAGATCAGAGTGGTGCTGAAAAGCCCTCCTGAAGTGCTTGTACTAGCCAGGGAGCTAGCACAATTTTGTTACAAGGCAGGAGAAGGGCTGCTTACTCCTGTGGCCATTTATTTTAGTTAATCCTTCACCCTGAAGACTCAGAGCAGCTATGGTTGTATTCAAGGAGAGGAGGAGATAGCAAAAACCACTTTAATTGTCTCCATTTCTCCCCTCCCAACTAGTCTGGGAGACACCAGTGGGAAAAGAGCATGCAGCCCAAGGTGGGAGGCAGCAGCAGATGCTCCCCATTACAGCAGTCAGGGCAAAATGAAGAGATTTAGGCTATAGCTTGAAAATGTTTGTAGCAGAGTTATGTGATTTGGTTGCTTCTGCTAATAAGCTTCTGAGCTTGATTTTCCAGGAAGGTCCACGCTGCTCTCTGCTTTTATGGCTATGTAGTGCTAAATAGATCTGGAAGATGCAGAAGTGATATGATTCTTTCTATGTTTCTTTCAGACAATGGCATTCAAACCAGTACTGTCAAGCCAACCACTACTGTCAATTCAACCACTTCTACAGTAACACCAAAAGCTGGTAAGGCTTCCAGTTTGCTGTTATCTAGTGTTCTGAAGATCCTATTGTCTTTCTAGCTTTCAGCTTTTCCAACTTCTTGGAGAAATCAAGTGTATTATTTTATACAGGGTGATCATAGAGCAATGTATTTCCCAGAATCTCTTATGAAACTCTGTTTCAAAGAAAGGATTGAAGTATCTTAGTATGGAGACTGTTAATTTGAGCAGACTACACTTTTTATTTCAGGTGAAAAAGGTTTCCTATGCTCTCAAGGAGTGATTCAAGTGAGATCAGAAATTAATAAATTACCAAAGACTCCTAGTTCAAGAGGATTTAACTGAGAAATACCTGCTTCAGATGTTAAAAATCTGTGATTCTGGTCTGCGATTCTGACATCTTCAACTGTCACATTCAGTTCTCTTTATTGTGCAGCTTTGTTATGAAAATGTATGAAAAATCAATATAGACCATATTCAATCATGTGAGCTCCTTTATTAGTCTGAATGTTGAAGACTGCTGCATCTCATAAGTTATACATGTGAGAGAAGAAAACATGCACACAGTATTCTATTTTTTGATAACTGGGGATATTAATGAGTCTGCTGTGGAGCTGAAAGCACTGAGATTATGAAGTATACACTTGAAGTGCTAGTAATGGAGGTGGATAAGATGCAACCAGGTGAAATATGCATATATTGTTTGTTACAGCGAATTTAGACCTATTCAAATTGTGTTGCAGTTCTTTTATGCAGTTCAAAAACCCTGATGTTTATGTCTGTTTAAAAGACACTTCATAACCGCCCAACACCTCACAGTGAATTAACTCATGGAATGCTTCACTGAAATTTTTCTTGCAGCTTTTTCTCATGGAAGGGAAAGCAATGTTGATATTTGTGCCACCATGATAAAAGCATTAGAAACCCTGTATGAGATTAAAGCAATTTGTGAGTGTGGAACAAGGAGGCCCATTCCTTGAGGCATTGCTATTCTAGGTGAACAGCCAGAAAACTGAGAGCATAGAAAGAAAGTATAAGTTATATTTCAAAATTTCCAGTGTGAACATTGCATTTAGAAGTACTTAAGTCATATGAGAGGAAATTACATAGGGTGGAATGATTTATTCCTATTCTTTCACGTATGCCATCCATTAAAAATGCTAGAAGAGGTGATATATAGGTGGAGGTAGTAGTTGTCAGGTGTTTAGTTGAGCCTCTGTAGCTGACAGTAGCACTCTTGTTTGCATTAGATCACAGAATTGAAAACTGGACTCTTAAATTGATTAGCTGTAGGGTTTTTTAGTCCAGATTTCCCAGCTGTATTTTGGAAAATCCATTCCTTTGAGCAAGTGCTGAGGGTACATGGGACTTGGAGTACGCCATCCGTGCACAGCAAGACAAGGTGATTTAAACCTTGTTATTGCTTCAGGGATGTTTGGGCAACTCTGCTCCCATCTCTTTATACCAGCAGTGGCTGGGAAGGGATCCCTGCTGCCTGCAGGAGCCCTTCCCCTCCCCCTAGCCTCCAAGTCTCACTCCTATTCAGGACAGAAGTAGGAATCACCTTACAAAGGGCACTGAGTTCACCCCAAGGGGTATAATTTACTAGAGAATACTATTCCTATCGTCCACAATGTCCTAAGCTTTACTACCTTCTGAAGAGGAGGGCCTGCTGTGTGTTCCCTTCTACCCAGAAATCTGGGTGCAGAGGAAGAAGGTCTGGGAAGGCTGGTCAATGAAGGAGACACAAATGTGTCTCAAGGTGGGCAAGCACAGGGAAAAGTTGCCCAAAGACTAATGAAGTCTGCTCCCTTTCAGCTCTTTACCTGTAATCTATAAGATGTATTCCCATGTGTCACTCACTCTTCTTTATGGAGATTTTACATCCCTCCTCCTGCTAAACAGCTATGCAGCAAATTGCTGCTTAGAGGGGTAGTCCAGCAGCACAGTGAACCCATCCATCCACACCAGGCTCTGTTCCCCTCTCTTCTTCCCTTGGAAGTTACTTCCAAGCCAAGCACTACTGCATAACCCCCAGAGATCATGCTCTTCTCCTTTAGGGGCTGGCTGGAAGGTACAATTGCTACCTTTCAGCAGGCAATTGCAGATTGTTCACAGGCCAAACCTCCCCTCTGAAACCAACCATATGTACTTCAAATCTTCTTTCAAAATGTGTGTGTAATAAAGCTCTATGAGGGCCAGACTTTAAACAGAAATTCACTGCCTTGGTAAGAGAACGTGGCTAGAAGAATGTGATGTTTATTTAGGCATGATAAAATAAATTCATAATGATGTGAATGCCTTTCTTGCCATAGTGGAACCTGTGAATACAACAACTTCACAAACAACATTGGCAGAACCAGCGCTGGCAACAATTGCAGTCAAAACTACAAATGAAACCATCACAAGCAGTAAGTGGAAATCTCCGAGTTAATTGAAGCTGTTCTAGTGGTCATTGAGGAAATTAAGCAGCAGTGCCTCTTGTTTTGTTTTGGGAATTTGTTTTACAGGGAGTATACTCATTGGTGAAACCTTTCAGATGTGTGCAGGAGCTTCCTTGTGGTCAGGCTTAAAAGAAGCTCCAAGCTACGCCTTCCAACTGCATTATCACAGGCTTGTCTGCAGTGGAATGACCCACTATGGGACAGGGAGTGGCTTTCCCTGCAGTCAGTGGGGCCCTACCCCTGTTAATCTTGAATTTCAATTAAATATTCTTTTGATGATTTAAAATTAGTCTTCAAGCAGGGCAGTAGGTGTGTATTATGTGTGTGTACAAAATTGAGGAAATAAACTGAATGTCTTTCCTGTGTTAGGCTCCACGTCTTCTTCACCTAATGCTACATCACAAGCAACACTAGGTACAGCAAAACAACCACCAGCAGTGACTACAGCAGCAAGTACGAGTCTCAGCACAGCAAACAGTAAGTGATGATTTCAGTGAGCCATTTCTGAGTCATTCTATGCTACATTTCTGTAAAACTCTGCAAAACAGTAAAAGGAGGTAAAAAAGAGTACTTTGGTGTTTGGGGAAGCAGAGCTATTCATCCTACTATATTATATATTTTTAATGAAGATTGCCCTGGAATCCTCTGCAAAGAATGTTATACCTTTAATTTGTAATGGAGGTGATCTGAAGCCATTACACAGGATGTCCATCTCCCTGTAACTGGGAGAGATGTATTTAGAAGGGTTTTAATTTTTTACTTCTTTGTTTGTTTTTTTTTTTTCAAGGAGTATGAAATAAAATTAAATTATTTTATGTGATCAGAATGGTGTTGGAGCACCACCCCTTTGTTTCTTATTTTTATATGTGTTACAACACTATGCTTATTATGTTTCATATTGTTCTGAGACAGTATTGATAATATTGAAAGAGAGATGGTACTAACTACTCTGTATCAACCTTAGAAGATACTTTTATTTCCCATAAATCTTCAGAGTAACATGTGTGTTGGCCTGGAATATCAGATTGGAATTTAGGAAAAAAAATAATAAGGGAAAAAAAACCCACAAAAACACCAAAGAAACCAAAAACACAAATAAAAAAACCCACACAACCCCCAAACAAGCAAAAAATCAAACCCACGTATCCAGCAAGTAGTTGGGTTAATTTTAAAAAGTATAATAGCATCCCAAAGGAAGTTAGTAAACTTAAGATGAAATTCAGTCTCCCTTGTCTATGATATGCACTGTAAACGTTTGCTCCTGTCTTCTGATGAACCATAGCTTTGGAACACTCCCTATTTGATTTTTAATTGACTAAAAAATTAAAATAAATACTCCAGATATTTACCTCAGCAGTCAGTGGTACACCAATGCACTCAGAATTGATGTTTACAGCATACTGAACTGTTACAAATTATTAGAATGTGACTTCTCTTCCCTTGGCTTATTTGTCTGAAAAGGCACTCCTGTGAAGCAGTCTGCATACTTCTTTTCTGCAAATTTCCCTTTAAAGCCAGCCCTCATGGACCCAAGCCTGCTAAGCTTCCTGGAGAGCTATTCTCCTTTCACTTCATGGTTTCATTTTCTACCGCTGCAGCTTTCCCGCTGTGTGTTGTGTAAGGAGTGGTCTGATTGCCAGCCCAAAATCTTTGGGGTTTTGGCTTGGCTTTTAAATGCCACTGTCAATGAGTCACAGAAAACACACAGCCTGGCCACTGCATGAGCTGTTCAAAATGATACCAGAGCCCCCAAAGAATCTCTTAAAACTTTCAACTCTTGCCCTGCAGGCCTGTCAGAAGCCCACAGCAGGGCACGTTGCATTACGGATGTGATTCCTGCTCCCTTCAGTCTGGCAGAGGTTCCTGGCTTGTGGCTACCAGAGCAGCACAGCCACCTGGAACTAAACCTTGGTGACAGGTAGAGCTCCCGGCAGGGGAAGGAAAGCTAATGAGGAAAGGCGTGCCTGCCAGTGCAGCTTAGCTCCAGCCATTGCTCTGTGCTGAAAAACTGGTGCTGGAGGTGTGATGGGCCTGGGCAAGAAGCTTTCAGCAACATGCTTCCTTTCCATTCCTCTTGCATTCTCTTCCCACCAGCTAGGGTTCAGTCCCTAGATGTTTGTGTTGTGATTTGGTTTTAAAACTCCTCATGGAAGCTAAGCCCTCCTCCCCCCTGCACCCCCCAAACTTGTGGTAAAACAGTGCTTGGTAAATTAACCTAAAACCAGGGCTTTCCAGCCTCTCAATCCCCTTTCTAAGAAGGAAAACTGGGACAGTGTGTCCAGGACATTGGAAATACCCAGTGTTAAAAAAATTTGTATCATCTTTTAATGCAAAAGTAGTACTTGGAAATATCTGTATGTGAAAACCAATTTTTGTGGGTTTTTAAAGACAAAATTCTGGTCTACCTTTCAAGAAAATCATAGCCTTGGCTTCAGCAAAAAGGAGTGGGTTGGGACAAAAAGTGTTGGTGTTGGGACAGGGCGTGGCACCAGGGCTCTGTGTGTGTGACCAGCCTTGCAGCCTCAGACCCCTTGGCCACCATCCGCCTGCTGGCTACAGCCACGCCTGCGCTTCCAGCCCAGCCCAGGCGCGGCAGGGTGGCCCTGGCTTCATTCCCTGCATCCTCCCAGCCCCGGCAGCAGCCCCGGGATGCGAGGCTGCGCTCCCTGAAGCCAGCGCAGGCACAGCAACACTCCTGCTCTCAAAAGGGACAGTGGAGGAAAGCTGGCTGCTGCCTCTTTTTCTTTTCCACTTGCACTCGTTTCTCCCCATTTCTGCAATGGCTGTGTGAAACTGAGGCAGAAACTGGTGGTGCCTTTATGACACTTCAAAATTTATTTTTGCTATATCTGATTTTTAATAAAAAGCAGGCATCTCTGTCATTTTGTAATGGAAGTCATCCCTTTCTCTACTTCAATCCATGCTAAAAGCTTCAGCAAATGATTGCATTCACACAACTGAGATTTGACAGGGCTTGCTGTCTCTGCTGCACTTTCTGTGGCTGCTGTCACCTTTTATTATAGATTCAGGAAAAGCCCCCAGTGCTCCATACACTGAAATCATGCAAACATCTTTGTCCTTCATTTTTTTTCAAGACTTCAGTGTTCTTTTCCTCTGCAGGCCACAATCTCTCCTGCTTGCCTTCCTGCCCTGTTTATTGTATTAGAAGCCAACATTAGACTGGTCTCCTTAGCTTTCTTATTTATCAATATAAGATGTCAAATCCAAGTCTTCACATTTAGTCAGTGACCTCACTCGTGCAGTTCAGGCCCTTAAAACAAGAATTTGTATGATGTCACACCACAGAAAATTTGCAAGCAGGATTTCATATCCTGGGACACCTGAAGTTATCAAAGAGAATAAGAAATGAAATGCAACAAAAATTTCTGTTCTTCCTCCCTTGGATATGGAGCAAGCATCTTTTATATAAGATCAGTATTCAAGGGGTTATGTGACAAATAAGGTGGATTTTTGACTGTTGTGTTTCTGAGTTATCTCATGCCACTCTCCTGGATGATGATACATTATGGTGCAGTGGTATATTAAATATTAAAAAGTGACAAAGGGAAACAGTGGAGGTTTTTTTTTTAATCAAACTACTGGTATTAAAAAGTAACTTTTACTTCAGGAATGCTACCAGAAAAGCATTCTTGTAATAGGTATTGCTCAGTTTTCCTCAGTTTGTTAGCACATTCTAGAGATAAACACTGGGTATAGTTGGCTGCTGAGATATTTTATACAGAGAGAAGTTTTAAAGTATGTATTTTAAAATACTTTGGGGTTTTGCTTACCAGAAAACATAAAGCTGCAGACAGCACATGCAGTCAACTATGGATATAAACATTAAAACTGAGATCTGTTTGGTTACCTCCCTAGACAATTTTCATTCCTCTGAATGGGCAAAAATATCATTGGGATTGCTACAATGGGATTTTTCAAAGCTTTTGTGCACTCATTAATGCAAATGGCTTTTCAGGCTTTTTTTTTTTTTTTTTTTTTTTTTTTTTGGGGGACAAACCTTTTTTGTGTTTTAGTGTTAACATTATANTAATGCTAAAAATAGGAGTTCAAGGGAAAAGCTTTAGTCTTCCACTTAAAAAATGCTTTTGTGCTGGTATTTTAACGTGGTTTGCATGGAGCTTGTTTTGCCCCTTAAAAGTGTTTCCTTGATTGATTTGTTGATCAGGAAAGATTTCGACACACATAGAGATGTCTATATTCTTTGCAGAGTATATGCAGGGTGTTTGTGGGTTACTTGAAGCATCTTACAATGTCAAAACTAATTAGGTAGCAGCTTACTGTGAAGAAAATTTAAAGTACTGTCGGGAAATGCCAAAATGTATGTGGATTATATGTAGGTTAAGTAGAAAACCATGCTAAGATTAAGTGAGGATATGTGTAGAATTTCAGCTGGTTAAGGAAAATGAAGGGTTTTCAAAGCATAGAGAGTAAGGAAATTCCTGAAGCTCAGAGAGCTGCTTTGCAGGGCAGCTTCAGGTTCCCTGTTATTGATTATCCCTTTGCCAAATACGTGTTAGCACACTGCCATTTATCTTATCGAAATATCAGCAGGGAGAGCCACATCACCATCAGAGAGCTCTGCTGCCGCGGCCATCATCCCCATTTGGACAGCTATTTCACACTCTGTACTGCTTCACCATTTTTATTCATAATCAGCTGTCGACAACAAACCCACGAACCGACGATGCGAGCGCTTTTGCGGCAGCAGCAGCCGCAGCAGCAGCAGCAGCAGCAGCCGCAGCAGCAGCAGCGGCAGCAGCAGCGGCCGCAGCAGCAGCAGCAGCCGCAGCAGCAGCAGCAGCCGCAGCAGCAGTACCGCAGCAGCAGCAGCCCTTGTGCGCTGTGCTCTCCCGTGCAAGGCCAGGCGTCCCGCTGGCAGCGGGCAGGGATCCGTGCCGCAGCTGGCTGTGAGGGATCGGTGCAGCGCTGTGCGAGTCACCGCGCCCGCGCAGCGTCCCCCGCTTGGAGCTCGGGCACCGCAGCCAGGGCTGGCGCTGTCCGCTGCCGCCGGGACCGAAATAAAACGCATGAGTTACGGGATTTACCGAAAAGGCACATCTCTAGCAGGCGCTCTGTGCTGTTGAGTACATGAGCAGTGGCTGGGTAGGGATGCCTCTGTTCCCAGAGGCTTTTGGTGCAGAAGCTGTCTCATCTGATAAATGTGTTGGTGGTAGAGCCTGTGCTGTGCATTAGGCGTGAGGCTTGGATGCTGCATAAAAGCTGTTTCAAAGCCACAAGTCAGCAGAGGATTGGGTTGCTAGGATTTAATCTTGCAGTGGAATTAAGGGAGTCTTACCCATCAGGTCGAGTTTTCCATCTTGGAATTGGTGAAAACTGGCACACGGATTTTTGCCCTGCAGCACATCTACTTTACCCCTTGACACAAGGAGCACTGAGCCTGTTCTATAGTCTGGCAAAATAAATGCACCAAGCTTTATGCCAAGCCCTAGGTAAAGGTGTAAGTCATACCTGGTGCTACCTGGGTCACTGGGAGAATCTCACCCAGGCTAAATTAAAAAAAACTTTAAAAAAATGGAAATACCATCATCCCTCCCCCTCCCTGCCAAGGCATATCCAGCGCACAGCCCGTGTTCCTGAGAGCAATCTGTTCTCACAGCTCCCAAACACTAGAGGAGCACCCGAGGCTGGGCTGCTGCCAGGACTGATAGGATGCGTGGAATGAGTGATCCCCATGGGAAAACTGTCCTCTGTGGGGTTGCAGGGTAACTGGCTGCCTCCCTCCTCCTCTCTCCCACACACCTGATTGTTCTGCAGTGTTCACAAAGCATATTTGGTTTTGAGTGTCTCTGCACTGTTATTCTGACTTACTTTTATTTTCCCATGCAATCCTTTACTAACCTATGACAAGGGAGCCACAAGATGGTTGCTGTTACTGCTACAAGCCTGTGCATCTTATAGGGAGAGGGAGGTCCCTCAGGTTTGGGGTTTTTTTCCATTTTTAAAAATTGATCTCAGATTAAAATTCAACATATAAAATTTGAGTCTGAAGCTATGACAGTAAGAATCAAATGTGGAAAAAGTTTGCTTCTAAAGATTGATTCAAAGCTTCCACAAAGAGAATGTAGGAATTGTTAACATTCTCAGGTCCTTGCACTATACCATAGTAAAAACTGAGGTAGAGGGGCTTTTTACACTCTTCTATACTGCAGGTTAGACTTGTATATTGAAGGAGTACAATGCTGAAGTTTCTGAAGGAAGTTGACATGAAATTCCGCTTCTCATCACTAGAATTCCAGTGAAAGTTTTAGGCACTGAAGTTGTTTTGCATACTTTTCATGCCTCAGCCTTGAAAGACACCATCCCTGGCTGCCCAGCTTCTCTCAGTTTCCAAAATCATATGAATCCCCTGATTTCAACTCATTCTTTCTTAGCTTATTGATTTTTGAAGCTTGCCTTTCTAAGGTACTGCACTTAATGAACAAGAGGGGAAGGAAAAGGCCAAGTTAAAGGTGTGTAGTTGTAGAATAGGGAGCTTTGGGTTCTTTGAGGGATCAAACTGGTAATCAGTTTCTAGATAAAGTGTGTGATTAAGCATTCCTCAAGATTTACATATTGCATGTGTGTGATGTTGCTTGCTGACTGAAACATGCCTTAAAGTTGTTTTAGTTCTAATGTTTAATATTCACATGAAGACGCACTGAAAACAGTTTACAGCTCAGTCACTTCTCTGATTTATATCAGACAGGAAGTGTAAGGTTACCCTTGGGCACCTCTGTTTTATTCAGTAGGCACTGTCTTGCCTGTTATTATTATGAGGTTTGGGTACAGATGTAGGAATTATGGGTAGTGCTGGAATATCTTAAATCATTTCTGGTCATTCAGTGACCTTCAGTTCCATGGGCTCAGGTCATGTCCTGCACCATTGTCTTGGCCTCACCTTAGGCTGCAAATCTTGTGACACGATAGCCTTGATCTCCTGTTGACTGAGTGAGAGGAGAAATAAGACAATTTATTTTTCATACTTTAATATTCAGGGATATGTTATTTCCTAGGCCCTAAGAGCACAGAATGAAATAATTACATCTTCGCATAATTGCAATCCTTAAACTTTATACAGTATCACATTATGTAAGAGTTGTAACTGAAGCCTGATTGATTGATTTTAAAATTACGGAAAACGTAGAGGGCAGTAAGTTGAGCGTCTCTCTTCTGCTCATGTTGCTCTTGGTGCAACACTGCCTAACTACTCTAGGGTCCCAATTCAGAGCTCTGGGTTGTCTTCTGGCATAGATATGAGGCTGTTTCTCTTGCTACAATGTGCTTTGATGGTGCCTCAGCTATGTCAGAAGTAACTATTCCCTAGGGATGGTTTGTTCCTTGAGAAGCACTTACCAGAATTTGTAGTGCTTTCTTATGTTAAGTCTTTTCCATGATGGTCAGAGCATTTGTCTGAGGGATGGTCCAGGATCTAAGACAGTGCTTGTGCAGGTTCCTCTTACCCTAACATCTCTCTCATTTCCAGCTACACAAGCAAGTGTAACACAATTGGCACAAAATGAGAGTTTGGATGCTGCATCTACTACAGGACAGTCTTTTTCTTCTACGGTCTCTCCAGAAAGAAACACTTCTGCTTCTGGAACCTCAGGTAAGTCTTGAAAACATACACTTTCTTTCTCTATACAAGCACTTTAAAGGATGCAAATAATTTTGAGTCTTTTCTTCATTTTCTATGCATTGTTCTGGAATGAGGCCCACATCTCCTTATTCATACAGGGTACATTGTGTCCATGTCAACTAGCTCCAAAGTTGTGTTGAGTGATGGCTGAACTTCCAAACATTCAGTTGAGATACGTGGTGGCATTACAAGAGGATATAAATTGCAAGTGAAAATAGTAATCTTCATATATACTGTGTGAGGTCATTGTGCAGCATTGACTGTCAGAAGAGGTCATCAAGATAAATTCCCCGGCTGCAAGGCAGAGGAGACAAAGGAGAAAACAGCTATAATTTCCACAGCTGTTAAAAAATCTGGAGATAAATATAATGTGTATTACCAATTAAATGATGTTATTCAAAGTACAACATGGTTGCATGCAAGGTCAAAAATACATCAATTCTTCCCAAGTCCAGTCTGGTCTTACTGTTTTTCTGGGTGTGTTTTAGTGTATGTATTCACTAAGAAACACTATGGTGAATGCAGATGCAAGGTTGTATGAATGATTATTTATTATGCTTCTAGCTGGCTTAACTTTCCTAGGTTTTGACGAACCACTTATTCAGGTTTCCTTAAGGTCTCTTGGACCTTCACTTCATTTAGTACTTACTCTTAGCCACATGTGTGTAAATCCAACAAGGACACTGTCTTTGTTTGCATATCCCTATTATTAATAGTAATGTTTAACATCCCCTAAGGAATACAAGACTCTTTTTGCTACTCCCTGGATTGTGTTTGTGGGAGATAAGCACGTGTGTGTACTGTGATTTTTTCCCCATAAAGGATAGGATTTGATGTAAAAGTGGAGCAATATCATACGCTCACAATGCTTGAAATACTTAGAAGCATGCAGAAAGATTATAAGCCTTTTAAAGAAGTTAAAGTCAATTCAAGGCCACTGATTCAGAGAGAAGTCTTTGCAATTATTTCAATGAGCCCATTCCCCATAATGCATATACTGTGACCTGTAGTTACTTGACTTTCCTATTAGCTTTCATGTCTCTTGGCAAATATAGGCATAGTATGGAAACCTCACCATTGCTATATTGCAATAAAACAGTAAATTACAACGTTTTAAATTAAAAGGTCTCTCACTCAGGTAAATTCTCCAGGTTAATATTAAAGTGTAATGCATATCTGACTATGCATCATGTGTATTGAATTACCTACTATTCTGCATATACAATTACATTTTACACTTAAAATTTGTCAAGAAAGTTTTACAATCTTACTGGGGTCTGTTTGCAAAAGTCATCATCCTACTCAGCTTACTCTGCTGTAAAACCAATAAATCTTGAGCTCAGAGACTACCCAAGATGCCAGAACTATAATTGTCTGGCTGAGAGAGAAAGAACCCATCTATCTAGGGGCAGTCAGTCTAGGTATCATTGGCACAGCCAGTGCTCTGAGTTCCCATAAAACTGCCATTTCAAAATCACTTCTGCTCGCACCAGGATTTCCACACTATCACCTTTCCTGTCTCCTCACAGCACCAGCTCCTTGCTTCTTTCTTGAAGCTTGTATATGCAAGAAAGCCCCTTTCTCACCCTGATGTGTTAGGTAGCTTATCCCAAATAGTTAAGCCTTAGACCACCCTTGCTCCCTTATTCTCTGTATGTGTTGAAGACTCGAAGAAAAAATGTCTTGGTTTCTTCTAAACAGATTTCTTCTCCTCTGTGCAATTGCTCTGGCCCAGGGGAAGCCATATGCTGCACCCTAATAACTTTAAGGCAATGCAAGTGTTAAGCCAGTTGTTTCATCCTGTGCTGAGACTAGAGGAAATGCCACCTCTCTCATTGCCATCAGATTATTTGTTTCTATGTCTCCAGAATTTCACGTTCAGGGATTCGATGCCTTTTGTTCACCAGAGCAGGGACTGGTGTGTGCCAAGGCTGCAGCCCATGGGGGAGATAGAATAGCTTGCAAGCTGGAGGTATCTGAGCCATGTCTTCTATGTGGGAGCTCAGAGGAAGACAAATTAATGTGAAATGGATCCAAACCAGAATATTTCTATTTGGTATGCCCAACCAAAATAATCCAGCTGGCTAAATATGCTTCGTTTTGAGACCATTTTCCATTTTTTAAAAAAATGCCATTTTGGTGAAAGTTTCCTTTCTTGATGCAGAAAAAGAAGAAAGCACATTTTGCAGAGAAATTTCCAATCAGCCATATCAAAAGATCAGGGTGTGGGAGGAGTGCTACAGGGAGCTGGAGAGTGACTGAGATGAGTGGGGGAGCCTGGGAAAGAACGTGTAGGAACATCAGAGATCAGTATTGCTGTATTAAAGGAGATTGAAAGCACCAGCCACAGAGGAGGTGCTGCGTAGTGCTCACCCAGGCTAGAGGAGGCAATAAGGACTGTTTTTAGCAAAGAGAGCAGTCTGCATGCATGCCATTGACACATGCACTTCTTTAACTTTGGCTGTCACGTAGAATATATCTCCCACTTCTTCTCCACCTCCACAGAGGATTGCTTGCTAATATTTAATTTTCTCCTTTTGTTTAATTAATGAAAAATTGGAGATTAGAGTCTAAATACATCTGAGAAACTGCAAGTATTGCGGCTTTTTATTCTGTGATCTAAACAACGAAAAAAATCCATAAAGCAGTATGAGCTTAAGTTCACCCAGCAGGGTGGTAAGATTAAATGATCTATTATAATAAACTGTCAGATGAATCAACCTGCTTCATCTATTGATATCTTTATTGCACTCCTCCAATTATAAATCCTACTCACTTGATTCACAGGAGGCGTCTCCCTAAGAAAATTTTTTATGAGTAAGACTAGTAGGGTTTGACTCTTTCTGTACACAAACTGCAGGAACTCTGGATAGTGATATTAGGTAAAAATTACCCACTGTATCTTCAGCTACTTCACAAAGAGAGAGAGACAAAAGCAGAAGTTTCTGGGATATGGAAAACATAGCAAGGACTCAGTTAACACTATTACAGATCTATGGTGTGGTCAAGGCAAGAAAGGCTTTTTCAAGTTTTTAATTTTGCTTTGATTTATATTGTGGTATATCCCCTCTGAGTAATCAGCCAAATGTATTCGTTTGTTTTGCCAGTGAACACAGTTGGATGTGGCTGCACTCCAAAAAACAGAAGTAGCAAACTGCAGGGTATCCAGGCTGCTTAGGTAGCGGCTGTTGGAGAATAAAGTGGGGAGAGTTTAGTTATTGGTCTCTTTCTCCATCTGTCGAGCTTCTCACCAGTGCTGAACTGACTCAGGCAGGTAATTTCAAATCAAACCATGGTCATGTGCCAAATTTTTTATCCTTGTCCTCCTTACTGCACAAGGAGGAACCCAGCACAGCCAGTGTTGCACATTTCACTTTTCATGATGAATCTGGAAATCTTCCCAGATTATTTATGCAGAGCATCTTGCTTGCAGCCCCAAAGGAGGTAGCAAGCTCTGTACAGGCAGCTAGAGCAACTACAGTAACTGTTACCTAGTGAAATGCTGCTTTTCCTTCTGTCCTTCTCTATTTGGAGGACAGCAGCATGCGAGCCTGCACCAAAAAGGGCACTGGATGGTTATTTAGAAAATGCAGACTGAAAGGACCTGCTGAATCACTCCGATAAGCACAGCTTTGTTTGCGTGGCAGGACTGAGCAATCTCTGAACAGAGGGTGAACCAGTGCCTTGCTTGCATAGAGACAGGGAGAGAGAGGAAGGCATGAGATTTTTCCAATTTAATTTTCATACTGTAGCAAAACCTGGGTGAGATACCTTCCGGAAAGATGCTGGTAGTTTTATTGTGTGTAGGTGTCTGCAGTTGTTAAAAAATAACAGAGGCCCAGAAAAAGAGGGCAGGTGGCTGCTGTCATGTTTCCTCCCTGTGATAATTTCTAATCTCTGGGTTTACTGAAGAGGCAAGGTCTGGCCAGGACAGCTGCATGGCTTTTGGTTGTGCCAGTGGGTACTGAAGCACATCCCCCAGCCCTTCCTGTTTGCAGAGACTAATATCACCTGCACTTACGTCACCTGCATTCAGGTTTGACAAGCTGTTGAGACTTTCAGTCGAACTTAGGTGTCAGTCTTGGGCTTCATAAGCTTTTTCTATTTATTTATTTGTTTTAATTTGAGCCAAGATGCTTCACCTTGTTTTTAAGAGTGAATGTAAAGGAAAATGTTCAGTTATGTTATAATGTTGGAACTCTGTCAAAGGAAAGTTCCACAGACTTGAGACACAAGTTTCAAAGTGATTTCATAGAGAAGTGACCTATTTGTAAGGCCTGACAAAGTCTTCTGCCTTTCTTTGAGGATATGAATGCACAGAGCCTTAAAGTTTGCTAGTTTGCCCACATGATGTGTGATCACATGGTATTTTTATCATGGCACCCCATACCTTCCTGGCTGAAAGAAAGGCAGTATTCTGGTAAGAAGCAATCATATAATATTTGGATATTTCCTTAATGCCAGGTATGTGTCCTCCTGCATTCTGTACTGTGTGTTGTTCCTTTGACAAGTGATTTATTAACTTCCTGAAGGCTTTTGCTTGGTTTTGTTGGTAATGTTGCCCAAACATACTATAAACAATGCTTAATGATTCATCACAGAGATCCTCTTAGAGCACAGTGATATAGCTGTTTGCAGATGGATTGATGAGATGACAAAAAGCTTAGGAAAACAGTCTCCTCTGCATTCTAGGAAGCCAGGGTGAGGTAACTGTATACATTCAAGATACTTAGCATTACAAATATTTAATATATTCAAGAAGAGCTCTTACTGTTGACTTTTAAGTACTTAGCTTTTCAACCTAAACATACTTTTCATGAACGTTTGTGATTAAAATGCAGTTTAAGTTTTGTCACGTGTACCATTAGCAAAAGCAGTTATTTGCACCCCAGCAGCTGAAGTGATCCATGGTTTTAATTGTGTGTAGAGAGAAAGAAAAACAAGAGCAGCATTCTGGTTTTCAAAGAGTATGTTGACAGCAATAGAAAAATGTGTGTTACAGCTCTGCTGGTAGGAGTTGTCTTTGTGCAAAGCACCAGTCCACAGCACAGAAAGTGTAGTGAGGATATAAGAGTGGATTTGTGCTCCCTGGTGAAACTGGTTTAGAGGAGCACTGCAACCTGGGCAGTCAGGGGACCTGGGCAGTCAGGGGACAGGCTTAGAGAATTACAGCTGCCTTCATGTTGTTGCCTCTGTGATCCCCCACCCTGGCACAGCTGGGACACAGAGGACACAGCCACTCTGATTTCCAAGCCTGCTACAGTCTAGACACAGCAGGAACAGCAGCATGCTAACAAAAAAATTATGTTGTGCACCAAAAACTTGTGAAGTAGCTGGGGGAAGCTGACACTAGAGCCAGTAAACATTGTGCCCAGTGCTCTGTAAGATCGATTTCTTCCTCATTACTAGTGCCTCTTGCTTCTGCTGCTTGGCAGTCTGCTAGCCAAAAGTACTAAGATAATAAACAAAGATTTCTTTTTAAAGGGTTTTGTGACTCTTGAAGATGTCTCTCAATTAGTTTCTTTTATTAAAACACTTACTTGTCAAGTAAATGTCAGCTATTCACTCCCAGTCACTTTTTTGGTTTTGGAAGGAGGAGTTTTTAAGGAATGTATCAATTAATTCAGGATTTTCTTCTCTTGAGCAGAATAACAACCTAGCATAGGCTGGGGTTTGGATTCTGCTCCCATATATAAGAGATGGCTGAAGACTTTTACAGCTCAGACTTTATGGGTTTGGGAACAGTGTTAGCATGTCATTTCTGGGGCAGCATTTGTTGTGGGGGTTACTGAGCATGCTCTTAGAATCTGCCAGTTCACATGATGTGAAGACTCTGAACATCTAAAACAGATACTAACAAACCTATTCTTTCTGTTTTATTGCAGGCCTTCCCATGAGCTCTCCAACAAATTCAACAAGTAAGAGCCATAGAAGAGGTTGCTCTATGCACACTGATGAAAAAGGCTGGTGTGGGGTGGGAGAAGGACAGCCTGAGGAAAGGAAATGTTCAGGGAGCAAGAAGGATTTAAGGGAATAATGTACCTGAAACAAATACAGAGCAGCAAAAGAGTGATGTTCAGCTTGTACCATTGAGTAATTTTGCTGTGATTTCAGCTGAATATCATGTTGGACTAGCAGATACTGGAAAGAAAAACAGGGTGGGACCACAGAAAAAATCAGGCCTGGCATATTATGTGGTGGAATGGGAAGCTGTTACAAATAGAGTGTTTACCAAGGAGATTGTTCTTGTCAGTGGCTCTTGTTCCTCATCCTGTAGTGAGAAGCAGTAAGTCTCAAAGTAAGGCAAGTTTCCTGTGCTAATGAACCTGTATTGTCCTATTTTCCTTTCTCTGGGCTTATCAGGAAACAGTTTCTTCTGTACTAGTCCCTGCAGTTCTTGCTGCTGCTGCTGCATAATCTTGGCCCTCCTGTTACCATGATGGTTGTAGTTCTCCAATTAATTTTTATTCTGATCCCAGATTGTTCCATAACTGGAAAATACCTTCCAGATCCAGACAAACTAGACAGGAGAGGCTGACTTGTGGGAAATTTTAATGAAAGAAGTGAGGAAATGAGTTTAATGTTTTAGTTCCTTACTCTGTTTTATTCAGTAATGTTTCTTTTCAACTGTCATATTTCTTATTGATGGTCACAAGTAGTTAAAATGATAACCTATGGATTTTTCTTTCCTTCATTACTCACATCTTGGTCAATTAACAGATAAACAGTGGATTTCAGTCCTCAGTTTTCCTCATGAGAAGAGGCACACATCTCCTGTACAAATGCAGGGATACGCATTCCTCTTTTTCGGTGCAGTTTGTTTCTGTTGACATTTCCAGTCAGTATCCAGGGTAACTCATTGCTGTGATAATTGCCTGCTTGCCCTGTATATCATGTAGTATACCAGATAAGGTAGCAAAAAGGCAGTAGTATTTCCTTGGGAAGTCTGAAGCAATCACATGGAATTAAGAATGCATAGGAATTATTTTAGTCACTTGATGATGGCTCAGTTTCCAACCTTACATTATCACCCCTCAGCAGACAGGCACCAAGGGAAAGAGAACTTCTGCTTTAAAGAAGCAGTGATTTTTCAGAGATAAAGTCTTGGACAATGATTGTTTACTGCACTATAGCATCAGCTATATCATGTCTTAGCTATGACTGTATTGTTTAGGTACCACAAAAGCACTTAGTAAGTGATCATTTTTCCCCAAGAGGCTTCTGTCTGTGTCCAGACAAGTAAAGGTAGAAGGGTGAGGAAGGGGGAAAGAAAACAACCACCAAAAATATTTTTAATAGTGGGCATGGGTTTAAAATCAGTTTTGCATGGAAGAGGAATTCCTACATGGCTGGGACAAGCAAACCTTATTTGTTACTTTAACTCCATGGATTAGAGTTACAAGTACTGCCTACATACAAGTTTTTGTAAAAATAGGGACATGTCTTTCAGAGACGTAGTATAACAAAATTGTATTCTAGACCTCAAAATGGCCATAGGATTTTGGTTTTAATGGCTTAATTAATTTAATAGTTTCCACCCTGCAATGTCAGCTCTCTTCTGTTCTTTGGAAGAGGAGCCATACAATTTTACAGATGTGGATTGTGAGTAGGTACCTAACCAATAAAACCTCAGTGGCTGCCACCAGGTTTTTACTACTTATATATGGAGCTATAACCTCTGCTAGGACCCTTTTTTAACAGATCACCTTCCCCAGACACCTTTGTTTGAGAGCCACTTCTGATATTTAGCCAGGCAATGGAAATGCTTGACCTTGCATCACATCTGTCCAGATGCTCAGCTCCTTTAGTGGCAGTGAGCACTTGTCTACTTCAGCCTCCATCCAATATGGAATGCAATCCCACAAGCTATATAATGCACCTAGCAAATGCCAATGTTTGCATTTTCTGTTTTCTCTCTGGAAGCTGAGTAATTGTTTTCTCATGGGCTGTACACAGCAAGGTAATAAATATTTTNTTCTCATGGGCTGTACGCAGCAAGGTAATAAATATTTTGCATTGTTGATACCAGACTCAAATTCAGATTAGCACCTGAAGGTAGAAATGCATTCCTTTAAACCCAGCTTTAAAATATGTCCCAGAGGCTTACAACATTGCTCTCTCCAAATGGGGCAGAGAGCAGGCACATTCCTCTACAGCAACACTCAAGAAACTATCTACTAATATTGCACCTCTTCGGACTTCTTCATCTACTATTAGCACTTTTCTTTTTTTATTAGCAGTGAAATATTTTGGTCTTTCTTCTCTTGGAGACAGGTCTAATTTTCACCCTCTTTCTTGTTTATTTACTTATTAAAAATTCTCTTGTAATGCTGAACAGTACCATAACCTCCTAAAAGTGAAAAAAGTTTGTAGCTCATGACCTGTAGGTGGACAAGCAGAGGATCCTAGGGAAATCTGCACCCATGCAAAGTGCATGTTTCTTTAGGCCATGCTAGATAAACTTTTTCACCCCTCTTGCCAAGTTATCAAAGTATTATTGAGAAGAAATACAGATGTGAAGCACCAAGTGAAGCTCCAGAACTGGGGACACAGAAGTTTTTCTGGGAGGGTAATTTTTCAGAGGGAGTTGTTTGGGAAATTCTGGCAATACATGTTTACCTGAAAGGCACTATTTCTTGTGCAGAGCCAACTTCTGAAAGTCCTAAAAGCAGTTCTGGAAACCAGACAGGGAGTGATATCAGCTATTCCAGTGAGTATTCTTACTTAATTGTCCGGCTTTTGAGTTTTCAGTTGATCAGTTTTGCTTTTGATGAGTGATTGGAATAGCAGACAAACTGCAGTTTTATTTCTAGTCTTACCAGACTTAGGCCCTATTACAAACCAAATTTAAGTGCTGGTTATAAAACTCCTCTCAAAGAGAAACAGAGCTCAATAAGTTGACACTTTTCTCACTGAAGAGCAGCACAATTATTCCCAAGGACTGATTCTAAGTGGTAAAATTGAAAAAAAAAAAACAACAAAAAAAGTCATCCCCTGTTAGAGAAGTCACAAGGGAACATACAAAAAAGTTGCTCATATGCATGTTGTACACATTATTTGAATGTATTTTTGTGAGTGTATGATATGAATATATTATTCATATTGTCATGGGAGAGAAGGTCTAGGAGGCAGTCTTCTGCAGACTCTTTAAGCACTTGGTATTTGCGTGATGCATGCTACTTAATCTTTCATTTTAATATTATGCATCTCTGGGGCAAGAGGGTTGCTGCAGCTTCGCTATTTCCAACCCAGAGTACTGACTAAGCGAAATATGTTTGATGTTTTCCCACAGTAAACTGTCTCCCTCTAGTTCCACAGATGCAGAGATGCATCTCTATGAATATTAAATATTAATTGCATCAAGAGCCCTTGAATGCAGCCTGACCCTGACACAGGGCTTAGGCCAGCAGGCAGGAGAGTGCCTGCTGAATTTGAATGTGGCTGGTTGCTGCCAAAGAAATGACAAAAAGGGAGAAGCTGGGCTTATATATTTCCCAGGGAAAGCTACTCTTCATTACATAATTCTTTCCTTTTTTTGCTTCTTGGCTGGGAAACACCTGTCAGGAAATGGCAGATGGTGGGTAATAATAAAAGGAAAGAAATGTCCTCATTTAAAAGGAGATCTTGCATTTTCTATCCCTGGTTGTAAGTGCTGTGGGGAATGTTACTGAATTATGTAATTCCATGGTGTCTTTCTGGGTGCACAATGTTAAAAGCAAAATAATCACTTCAGTTGCTGAATTTCAGACGAGTCTTTTTTTTTTTTTTTCAGAAAAAGAGGAAAAAAATAAATTACATGTTTAAAAAATGTATTTCTAGAACACAATTTTCTCACAAAACTATTGGAGGCCATCAACAGTGGGGTTGAATGATGAGTGTTTTCATCAAAATTATGGTGGGCCCAGTGGAGCAGGTGCTGAAACCTTGTTCTTTTACTGAAAAATGGGTGAAACCAGTTCCACAGGGCAGCATGAGTGTCAGCAAAGGAGTAAGGGTGGGAGAAGGAAGAAGCCTAAATCTTTCCTCCACAAACTCCAAGCTTGAGACTCAGTGGTTGCAGGAAGAATAACAGGAGCAGTAGGTTACCCTCACCAGAGAAATAAGTAATGTTTGGT
>VZTT01007358.1:42583-60708 GCA_013400855.1 Buphagus erythrorhynchus
CCCACCTCATCTGCAAAAGTCCTTCCAGAAAAACAGTCTCTTACTTTCTACTTTTTAGCTATAATACTCTTTTTTTTGTTTTTAAGCTTTTTAGCCATCTGTTTCTCCTACTGACATTTCTGAGGCTGACCAATAGCCTCTCTCTCCTTTTGTCCAAATCCTTGGAAAGTCCTCTGAGATACAGTGCCTGATCTGAACTATCCTCTGCTTGCTGCAGAGGCACACTTTGGACTCTCTAGCCTTCTCTGCAGCTTTCTGAAGCTTTTGCACAATCCAAAAGACCCACAGGGCATCTCTGGCAGCTGTTGCAGCAAACCAGAGTCCTGCAAGGTCCCCATGGCCTCTTAACACAAAGCTGGGGGCTAGAGGGGGACAGGAAGGGTCTGCTCCATCACAGGACATATAATTTGGTCCCACTGCTGCTGGGTAAAGGCAAACTACACTTTGGCTCTTTAGAGGTTGCATTTCAGAGCTTCATGATTTGGGATTTTTTTTTTTTTAAGAGTATGTCTTTGGGAGTGGACTTCTGGCTTTATTTTGGAGTTGTGTGTAGGTTTTCTTAAAATTGTAATCTTTTTTTGAAAGCTGAATGAAGTTAGAAACTAATTAAAGGACATTTTTTGATTGATTCTGCCCTCATGCCATTTCAAAACCAAAGTGACTTCATTGACAGTAGCAGAACTGTTTGTGGTTTACAGCAGGGTAAATGGGAAAAGACATAGGCTCACTTTTTTTTTTCCCCCCACAAGATGAGCTCTGTTGCCTGTTAATCAGTTACTGGTTCATATATCAAATATCTGAGCATTTTCCATCCAGATATTCTTTTTTACTGAACTATGATGTGTGCATGTTATAATTAGAAGGTTTGAGTCATAACCACTTAGAAGACAAGATTCTTGCCCTCTTCTCATTAATGCAATTCATATTTAAACCAGCTGCCATTTTCTCTTGAATTCTTACAACGTTATGTCTTTCAAAATTAAACATGCTTTCACAGAAATTGAAGTCCTGCTTTTGCCTAGGTTTTTAGAGTCACTTTACTTCTTAAATTAAAAGCACTCTGGCAGAGGGGTCTGTTTCTTCCAGAAATATTTGTCACTCATACAGGTATTTTAAATATGTTAGGATGTCTCCCTGTTTGAATCAGATTTACTTGCTTTGTTAAAACTCAGGCATAAAGGCAGATGTTTCTCATGGGATAGGCACAAGGACTGCCTGACTCATGGGCCTTCTCACAACTATGGACAACAATTGCCCTGCATAAAACTTCTTTATAAGTGTTCTTCTTTTTCCTTGGTCCAGCTGTTTTGAAAGTGTATGTTGTGGCTGTCTCTGTATGCACCAACAAAACTACAAAATTTGCAAGTAGAAAGACTGAAATTAGAAAGATCTAAAGAGCAGCCTTAACTTCACAGGCAGGGCTACATCATCCTCTCACTATCAAGAGGCAGTGCTTCCCTAAGGTCAAGCATATCTACAGTGAAGTTCTGCTTTGATATATATTCAAATTAAGCTTTATTAAAAGTATACATTCTATTTTTTTTTTCATTTTTACTTTTCATTCCAAACAGAAGACTTTGAGATTGTACAATTTTGTAAAATATACGTAGGACAAATAAGGACCTACAAACTGTTCGAGCAAGCAACCTAGAAAGACCCTGTGTCAGTGTTGTACACAGATCTTGATAAAAGGTTATGGTGAGTTTAATCTTGTCTTCTTTTATCTATCTAAAAACCATGCCAGCTGCACATAGTTGAAAGATATGTACGTGTCCAGAGGGCTGTTTATCCCATCTGCCCTGGACATCTATCTTGAGCTGGAATGGGCTGACCTGTGGTAGTCCATTGACTCCTGAAGGATCCTATTTTAGGACTTTTAAAATTAGGTTGGGAATATGAAATGAAAGAAAAAGGAATGACTCCTTTTTCAGAGGCACAATTGAATTAAATTTAATCAAGAATATTATTTCAAATATCTACAATTAATGTGAAAGAATACAGGAAAAGAATAGTTTTCAATTAAGCCTGGACTAAAGTAATGTTTTTTAATGGAGTAGTATCATCAGGACACTAGCTAAAATGGAGCTTTAATATTGTCATTTTTTATAACTCTTCTTAAAAGATGGAATTGCTAATGGCTTTGAGCTCTAAGGCACAACTGGTGTAGAATGGATGTAAAGTATAAAACCAAGGAAAACTAAACTAGAATCAGTAAATTTTTCATGCATGTTTGTCAGTGAACTGCAACACCTGATGGAAGATAAGTGCCTGTTCTTGCATCTTACTTGAAAACTCAGCTTGGATAAAAATTGTCTCAAAAGTTTTACACTAATGTATAAATGCAGGACTTATGGCAGCCGTTTCATGTTGACAGTACAGGCAAATTTAGGGTGGCTCTCCCTAGGGAAAATAAATGGTCTTTTGCAATACAGTGTTCTAGAAAATTTACCAGCAAAAATATTTATTTGAGAGCCTACAAAACTGCACACTTAGCTTGACAGTGATAGTTATATTTCCTGAGAATATGAGATGAAGGGTTTGGATTGATGACTAAGAGATCAATACCATCAGCTATGAGGTTTAAAGTATTGCCTATCTTGAAAACAGACCTAACTTTTTCTGTAAGGGTTCTTGTGTACTACACTGAAAAACAGCAAAGATCACCTTTTTAGGACTCATGAAAAGTGTTGAGGGATTAAATTTTCTCAGTTACAGAAAGGCTGGTGAATAGAAATTTGGGTAAGGCTACTCCATACAGGTGTATGATGTCTGATAGAAGCATTGATACCTGAATAATGACTTCAGAATTTTCTTTTATGGCCCTTGCCTGGAATAACTATTCTAGAGCAGGTAAAACATATGAAACGCCTTTTTAGTAGAAGCACACCAGTTCAATATTCAATGTGAAGTCTCATAGGGATGTGCAGGTGACATAATATTTCAGACATGTTAGGTATAATCCTGGCACCTAAGCATAAGCTGATCCAATAAAGCGTGATTTATAACCAGACTGAGCTGTTTTGAGGTGAAAGGGCAGGATATGGCTTACTTGGCTTGTAGAGATATTGTCTGTTCTGCACTGAATTTGCTGAAAGGGAGTTAAATGTGTCAGAGCTGTGGTAGCTCAGATTTTGGTGAGACACCTGAAATGGAAAGTGGCTGGAAAAGGATTTGTGGCACATGTCTGCATTAGGGCTTCCCGAGATACCCACTGTGGACAAAAAAAATGAAAATTCAAGTGATGTTACTAAACAGAGATGGGAAAATGAATCAGGCAAAGATGGCTATTTGGGAGACACCTAACCTGTTCCATTGGTAACCCCTTTAACTTATTGCAATCACACTGGAGAAGGAGGTCAGTTAATACCTAGAGATGCTCTCCGATGGTAGTGCAGTGCAAAGACAGCATGAACCGAGGAAGCAGGAAAACTTGCATTCTCCATATGCTCCACGTCGCTTCCAAAAGCTGCTGCTGTTCAACAGTAATGATGGCCTTAGAGCTGCTACCTGCTGCTTTAGCTGAATGTTCCTCAAGACAACCCACTGCAGCGCTAGGCCTTGGACATGGAAAATCCTGTGGTGTTCTGAAACAGTGTGGTCAAATGACAATGTCTTCATCACTGCTTTCCATAACCCTCCAAATGCTGAGGCTAATTGTTCTGCCTTACTCATCAAACCATAGATGTGGTTTTGGTACAAATCAGGAGCTGGTGCAGACCTTGTTTCCTGTTGTGCTGAGTACATCTGAGCATGGGCCATGGCATTAAAGAAGGTAAGAAATCTTTGGGGTTTAGGGACCCAGCTCAGGGAAATTCACCCCTGCAAGGGGTCATGACTCCTTAGTGGGCCATTCTTAACATGCATTAAGACTTTGACCTCTTTCTCACTATGTCTAGATCTATATGGATGTCTCTAGGAGCAGGTGAAGAATCTGAGTCACTCTGTCGAGGGAAATTCCCTTCCCTCTCCCACTTCCTTGCAAGATAAGCAGTGAAGAGCAGTCTGCTGGCACGCTGCGTGCTTAGGAGTGGTAAGAGCAGGTGCTCCTGCTAATGTAGGATATGATATTGATTATTTCTGTTTCCTAGCCTGAGATGTAGTTTTAGGGTCTCATGTTTTTTCCCCTGCACGAAGAGCACCTAGAAGCTGCTTTATAGAAAAGGGTCCCCTTGCAACAGAGAAAGATATCAAGTACCTCCTTCCCTCTCCTTTTCTTTCTCACTTGCTGATACTCTATTTTTTTTAACCTTGTATTGTATAATAGCCTGAAGTTATGTTTCTTTCTTCAGAGGAACTGTAGAATAAACTTTCTTAGCTTGTGGTTGGGCTCTGTTTCTGTTGACTCACACCACAAAGTTCTGACTGCAACACTTCCAGCTGAAACTTTTGGACAAAACTGTTGTCAAAAACATAGTCAAACTGTAGTCAAAATAGCATGTTTCCTTCTGTATTTCTACTTTGGTTTGTGAGCTGTTCATATTTTCAAGGGTTTTTCAAGCAGTCTCTTACATTCAGCCTGCTAAGGGTCAGGTGATGTTTTCCCCTGTGAAGCATTTGCTGACTTTCCAGCCTGCAGTTTTCCGAGATGCTCCTCCTGAGGGAGCCACCTCCTGCCCTTTGCGGCCCGTTCAGCAGCAATTGCCTTCCTGTCCTTCACCTGAACGTTTCCACACACCCTCTCTCTGCCATGGTGGATTGTTCAGATCCATCTGGCATGCTGGCAGTGGTGAGGAGCAGCTTGCAGGAAAATGGTGAAGCGAGTGGCAGGGGAGCTGCAGCACGTTGCAGGTGCTGGAGCCACCGGCCTACAGCAAACTCAGCCACTGGTTCCCACTTAATGCTGTTCTCCATCATCTTTATTTCAGTTCAGCGTGGTAAAAATAGAATTTTTGATTCCTGTGTCTGCAGAAGTAGTTTTATACTTTTATAAAAGATAGGCTTCTGCAATCAGATTTTATTAAAAGCTTGCTTTAATTCTTTTCTCCAAATCTGATTGCCACTTACAAGCAATTTCTCAGCAGCAGATATTACAGTGAAATAACAGCACAACTAATTTTTTCTTACAATGTAATCTGAGATGGAGTACAACCTATTTTTTATGTGATAGACTGTTTTTATATCCTTTTCCTTTCATCTTTCCGAGTAATGTCAGAGGGCTTTAGCCAGGTCAGAGAGTTTCTGTACTCATAGTACTCGGTCTGTACTCTCTTTTATGTCATGATGTTCTGCAGTGTATGTGTATTCTGAATAAAATATTCAGATTCTGAATCAAATGTGGAGGGGCAGGAGGAGTGGGAAAATTGCAGTGAGATTAATACAATATCCTTCCACAACGGTGAGACAAAGAAATGTTTGTTTCACAGCTTCAAAACTGATCTTATTGCAATCTGTAATTTCAGCTGATTGTACCCGTAACTTATTCACATACATTGGCATCAGAATGCAACATTAATGGTTGGAAATGAGTATATTTGTAAGTGAAAAATCAAAATAAATACCGCACAAGCGAAATTTTAATTAGGAACTTTTAGGAGCATGTCCTAACATAATTAGGAGCATTTTCACTGCAGCACTATTTCTTTTCTGGTTATCTTTCAGCTTGGAAGAGCCCTCAG
The DNA here is from genome assembly GCA_013400855.1 of Buphagus erythrorhynchus. Lineage (NCBI taxonomy): Eukaryota > Metazoa > Chordata > Aves > Passeriformes > Sturnidae > Buphagus > Buphagus erythrorhynchus. The sequence goes on from VZTT01007358.1 coordinate 48,199, forward strand.
TAGCTATGTATTAAGTCTTCTTTCCATGCACTTAAAACAAATATGTTGAAGGATGAGGACGATTTTTTTTTCTTGTACATCTTCCTTGTCTTTATCCTTTTGAACCATGACCATGTTTTAGAGGAGGAAGAGTGCAGGGTGTATCGGATCAGGCCCAGTGCCTACACTGCCAATTTCTTTGGGTGGATCAGTGACCAAGGCTCTGGCATAAGTGTTCAAAGAGTGCCACGTGGAGGCTGTATGTATGAAAGACCAGTGCTGTACTGTGTAAGTTTTTAGAGAACTGTCTCCTTTAGTATTGAGGCTAAGGAGCCATCAGGTGAGCCAGCTATACCTGCTGGGACCCTGGATCTCTGTAGCCTCAAATCCAGTCACAGAGGATTTGTTAGAGGGTGGATCACATGAGGTGAAAGGAAGTATGACAAACAGGAAAGGAGTCCAATAATGTATCCTACACCATGGTCTTCCAGCAGCCTGTGGCTTGGAGACATCCTTAATCAGGCTTTTTATCTTTGGTGTTTCATACTTTTCAGTGGCTTTTAATTCCACAAATTTGTCTTGTTTGCTGTGGTATCTGCAGCAATAAACCTGACAGTATAACTACAGATCTGTCTGTTATATGACAGTAATAGCTGGAGACTTCATGATGCCTCTGTCTTTGTTTTTGCAATCCAATTTCAGACAAAAATCAACAAACAGATGCAACACTGGAGGAAGAGAGGGAGAGTAAAGGCGAGCTTTGCATGTCAACTAAAACTGCCATGTCAGTATCTGATTTCATTTCCCAAATACTCTGCCTAAGGCCTCTTTCTCAAACCGTGCATAATTTCTTTCAGTTTTTGTAGAAGTGTGTGATATATATGGGGTTGGCTTCTCACTGCCCTCTGCCAGTCTATCTGAGCCTACAACTCCTCCTCCATCAGGAGAGGTGTCACATGGCAGGACCACAGGTAAAGGGGGGACATGTCGCACTTGCAGCTGTGCAGTTCGTAGCACTTTAACTGCACCAAATACTTTCTTCCAGTTCCCTTCATCTCCCGTTTTTCTGAGGCCACTCACTTACTTTTCAAGGTAGACAAATGTACAGTGAATTTTCAACCCATTATTAAAAAGTTATTGCCATAGAAGCCATCAAACTGGATCAATACCTTATGCAAGATACCTATGTAGTGAGAAGCTGATGGTTCAAGTTTCTCCTGATACCTTCCATCTCCTGGTGCATAACACTAGAGTTTGTGTGTTATCCTTCTCTAAATGCATAATCCAGAGTAAATAAAATCCCAGTTTTTCACTGATGATGTTGTGCAGTAATTTTGCTCTTGCTGGTATATTTTGTGGAACTATACCCCTTCTCTTTCAACAATGGCCTCAGGTTGCATCAAGGGAGTTTAGATTGGATATTAGGGAAAATTTCTTCACAAAAAGGATTGTTAAGCATTGGAACAGCCTTTCTAGGGCAGTGGTAGAGTCATCATTACTGAAAGTGTTAAAAAAATGTGTGGATGGGGCACTTGAAGACACGGTTTAGTGGTGAATATGGACATGTTGCTGGTCTGACAGTTGAACTTGATGATCTTAAAGGTATTTTCCATGCTCAATAGTTCTATGATCCTGTGACAGCCTTCAAAAGATCCAGGCAATGTATATTGACTGGTTGAGCACCTCCACTGCACCCTTTATTTTCTCTATCAGCAAAAATTCAGTGTGAAATAATTTCTTCAATCTATTAAAATGCCATCTGTTCTGACAAACTACTGAACACAAGTATTTGTTTTTCATTTCCCTTATGGGAAGCAAGGTTTAGGCTGTTTGTTTTGGTGATGTTTTGGGGACAAGTTTGGGGTTTTTTTGAGTCATGGAATCTGTGTCAGTTAAGGCTGTTTTGAGATCAGTGTAAATGTCTTGTTACTTGCAGCTAACCTGAATGTTCTTCTTGGTTTGCCCTTTGAGTTGTAACTGTGTATTTAGCAGAATACCAAACTGCTGAACCATTGAACTCCAAAATTGATCTGGACACCTCCCTGTGCAGTCTCCAAGTGTACCTCAGCCCTGTATCTAAACCCATCCACTACCCTTTTATCTCTTGAACAGAGAGCATCTGTGACCACTTCTTCTACAGTGTATGATCATTGTCTCTTCATCACTGGATTGTTGGCTGGCACTAATGATTACAGACCTTACAATGCAAATATCTTCAGGCACATTTGCAACCATGGAGTAGCCATGACTTGCTTTTGTTTCACAAGGCTTGCAGGCTCCTGCCCTCTTGGAAGTGCAGCAGTAAAGCAACATAGAACATCCCTGCCTGCATCTATCCCTCACCAGACACTGATACTGCCCAGGCAGTAGCTGGGGGCAGTTCCCTGTTCCAGGGATAAAGCACCAGGAAACCTGGATAGGGCGTGTGTGCCTGTGTGCTGTGGCCTCAGGGTCTGCAGAAGGGCAGAGCCACCCCTCTGGGCTGGCCACCACTGTAGGCAGGTACTGCCCTCTGCAGCCAGTGCTGCTCCCCCATTCCATGCTCTGATCCACGGTCTGTTGGCACAAATGGGATGTTATCCAGGGAACTACACTACTCTGGAGCCTGCCCTTTGAGGTGTTATTTTCCTGGGGTGCTTCCATGTAAATCTATCTGCAGAACAACCAGCTGAGAGTGGAACTGATAGCAAAGTACTGATATTTATTACTACTATTGGATATTATCTTCAGCATGGTAGTATATTTCACAATTAATTTCTCCAACACTTTATTTTTAAAACAGTTTTGCCAATTTCTCTCTTCTGTCCCCTATTTAATCTTCAATTTCTGTATATTAAACAAGGAAAGTAGAAACGTGCAGAAGGAAAAATAAAAACAAACTAAAAAAGAAATGAGAGTTCTTGAAAATTTCATTCCTTTGCTAGTATCAAACTGTTCAATATTTGAACTGGTTCACTTTATTTTAGCTTCTCAGTACAAGATTTTTATCTAACTAAAACGTTTCACCTACCAAAAATATGTCTTATTAAGATGTTCCAGGTTTTTCCTAGCAGAAACTTGTGCTTTCCTTTGCTCTACCTTAAATTTGACATGAGAAGAGCTTCTGAAACTCTATCTTAGCAACACTTCAAAATTATTTTAAAATACGTTTTTTTTCCAAAATTGAACACTTGGGAAGTGAACACTATTCCAGTACACTATTGTTGAACAGTTTTCAGCAGATACCAAGTCTTCTACTCATCTCCAAAAAGCTGCACTAAATTAAAGAGCCTGTTTTTGCTGTGAAGAAAAGCTGTTTGAAAACTATTGATAAGTCTGTTCCATTCCCTTCAGGAGTGCAACTATTTAATTTGGCTGCTAATTATTTAAATGCCTAATCAGTGGATTTTTTTATAATCCTAATTTGTATTACAATTTGCAACCCTAGGCCATTGATCATTTGTAGCTTTTTAATACATATTCACTTCTCCTGGAATGTAATACATCACTTCCTTGCCTCTCATGTGGGCATGAGGAATTAAATTGTCTCCTGCAGGTGAGCAGGGAGGCAGAAAGAGATATTTGGATTTTCCTGCCCTCATGGCTGTTTCCATGTGGCTCTGGATTCTCCAGGGAAGAAATATTGAGAACTGTATGAAGTTCTTAAATGTTCGTCCTTCTGCTTTGGAGGAACTGAGCTGATGTCAGTGTTACTGGCAAAATTTAATTTTATAGTTCTATCTTCTTATTTTTATAATTCAGTGTTCTAATCATAGCTATAAATTAATTAAAGTCTTATTCCTCTTCAACCCCTGCCTTGGAAAATACTTTGTGGTAGTAACCCACCATTTATGAGCAAATCACAGGGGAAATAATCTATAAAATAGGAAGAGTGGTAAAAATCTATTGTGTGGACAGTTTTTGCTGTTAAGTAAATCTGACAAGGAGACTGGCTAGTTTGCACTCTGGTCAGTGATGTGCTCCTGCTAGACTCGTTTCCATGTTTATCTGTCTTTCCATGTTTATATGATGTAAATGTGTTTTCTGTTTCTTAGGAGAGCACTCATCTCACGGGAAGAATAAAACTCGGCAATTCTTCACATCTCAGCAATAAATACGTAAGTTTATAGACTTTGTTTTCTGTCCTGTAACATTAGTGTTTGTAAGTCCCTTTAATACTTTTTAGTCTCAGTATTGTGCCATGTAACTAAAAAAAAGGGTAAAAAATGCAAGCCAAAAAGAGAAATTACTTTAGTTGGCAGCAGCCTCAAGGAAAAATGGCTTAAACAAAGCTCAGCTAGAGCACCCCATCATGACCAGATTCACAAACTGGGGGGCTGAAGAAGCTGCCAGCTCACAGAGACAGACCTTTTTAGGCAAGACATGTGACTTTAACTGTTCAGCATTTCCTGGATGTAAACCCCTGGGTGAATTTTCTTTCTGTTTGTGTGAGAAAGAATAGATTTTTAAGGGCAGATACCTATTAAAAAAAAATAAATTTGGTACCCAGAAGTTTTTTACTCCTTTTTTTCTCCATGAAAAATCTGAATCTTTTTCACTTCATGCAAAAGCCAGCACTTTAATTGAGGTGGTTTATTATGGCTTGAAATCCTCAGTGTTTAACATACATAGCAAATGTTAGATGGTATTTATGTGTGTGAAAGGGCAGAGACCATCAAAGCACCTTTGAGACCCAGTTTTTTAGGTGCTGCATTTTCCTTCATGTATGAAGCTTGCTCAGGCACAATATCCACTTCCCATGGAGCTGCTTCTCTCATTTGTGGAGAACTGTGGAGAGCTGTGGTCCTTTACTGAGGGTAGGAGAAGGAAGCAGGGTGTGGAAGGGCCCTATGTGACCAGGGTAGAGCAGGAGGCAGGGGACAAGGATGTCCTGAGGAGCTGGGTGTCACAGCATGCATGGGATGGACCCAAGAGAGGCTCTGGCAAAGCACAGCCTCTCACCAGCACTGTAGAATGAAGCCCCTCTAGAATGGGTCCCATCACTCTCCACTGAGAAATACCTGGTTGACCAGAAATGTGGAAAACATCTTTGATGGTTTTGACCTATTCTCATTTCCCCTAGGTAGAAACTGAGCTTTCCTGATGCCAATAGTAAGGACAAAATGACCTCCTTTGTTCCTTGAATTAGAGCAGCAGAATACAGTTTTGCCTACATTACTGAAAACCCAGAGATGGTTCAATTTGTGTGGATCCAGGACAAGGGCCTGGACAATGAATTTAATCCTTATTGTCTATCCCATATTGGATTTATTCTGTGTCTTCCATTTTAGCTTACCCTTATGTTCCTGGACAGCCTTACCTGGAATAACAACCGTGAGATACTCTTGTCATTTCAGATGTGAAGCAGCCTGTTTTATCACAATATGCAGGAACATCTCACCAAAGTTGTGTTTCAATGGGAAATGTGGAGAAGCTGAAGCTTTTTACCATCAGGACACTTGTGTTAATGACCAGGTTTCGACTTCTAAATCTCAAGCATCTCTTTTCCCTTCTGGAATGACATGTAATTTTTTTGATGTCTTAATAACTGGTATATCATGTATATTTATTATTTTTACATATAGTAAAAGCAGGGAAACAAGGTTGAAGAGAATATAAAAACAAGAAGGGTGAAGATAATGTAAAAATTTGCATTTGATATTTGCATAGTAGCTACTGAAAATGTTTTCTGCACACACAGGAAGGAATATGTCAGCATACTTTGTTGAACTTATGGTAGCTATGGATCTTTTAATTGTATGTAGCAGAATACAAACAGGGCCTGACCCTTGAAACAGGACTGGGCAAACAGCCACTATGAAAATTAATTCAGTGATTTGCATGAGACTCCCCACTGTAGCACATGCTTTGCTTGTCATAAATGTTTACAGGGTGGGATGCCTGGCTGAGATGCTGAAGTGTGGGCTTCTTTTCTGTGAAGGGAGGAATATACCTTGCACTGAGGCTCTTTGAAATTCTGTAAATTACTGAATATAATCCTTGCAATGTAGCAGGTAATAGTTGGTTTTCACCTGTTCCTTGGCTAATTGCATTATGTGTGCTACAAATATGACTCCCATATAGCCTGGGGCACACAGTGGGAATCAGCAAGGTAAGCAATTTCACAGATGAACCTTCTTCCCTGTGTTCTGAGTAAGGCATGAGATTCCTGCAGGTTCAAAGAGTGTTTCAAGTACTAATTACAGACACACATAATTTGTACAGAGCTGGCAGTTCCAAAATATCAAGTAGTGCTTCTACCTGCATGTACCCTACATTTCTAGAACTATAAATGTTTGAAAGTTATATTACTGTGAGCATCTGCTCAGTCTCAATCCATTGACTGTAGCATTCCAAGAATTACCTTTTTTGTAAAATTGGGAAATGGAAAGAAGACAACTGGTGGTCTAAGTGCAGGACCAAGATCCAGGATAATCATCTAAGTTTTGATATCTATTGATAAAATGCTTTTGAGGAACTTTTCTCTCCAATTTCCTTCTCTGAAATATTAAAACTTACCTAGCATTATGGTGAGAGATTGAGCAGATGTATTAGTTCATGTCTATTTCACTATCTGAAAAGTGTTTATTTCCCTGTGCTTGGCCGTTGCTCTTAATTTCACTTTGGGTCTGATAATCTTCCGTCTTAGTGGCACCATGAGAGACTTTTGGTGAAGCTCGATAAAAGATGGGAAACAAACAAGTGTCCATGGTGCAGCTGAACTTGTGGTTCATTCAGGTATTCCTGGATCACTTGTGTTCCTCAGGAGCAGAGAAGTCTTGGATGCCTACTTTGGAAAGGTCGGGCCATGTAAAATATGCTAGTTAGCATCTGCAGCTATTCTGGTTCCTGATTGATGAGGTTTCCTTCAAAAAAAAGCAGTCATTGTGGATTTTCATGTTGATTAAAAACCCAAGGTATTTTGTAGTGTGTTGTATCATAGTGAAAGGACAGTAGAGAAAAGCAGAGAAATATTGTGAAATATCTGTTTGTGTTTTTGTTCAAAATCTGGTCAGAAACTACCATGTTGTGTCAAAAAACCCAACTTACTGCCTATTAAAATTTATTATCTTTATTAAGTAGCTATCCTTTTCTGTTTGCAGAAATGCAATCCATTGCCCACATCTAGCACAACTATTGTCCATTACTCTTCATTCCTGTTTCCCAGAATGAGGTGGACACCTTATGTCAAGCCTGGAGAGCAGACATTAGATATTCTGGGTGTGGTGGTGGCAGAGGCTCCATGAAACTTTGCAGAAGGCATGCTGGATGTGGCAAGTGGAAACTCCTTCTCAATACAATCAGTGACAGGGAGAGGACAGGCCTCTCTGCAAATTCTGTTACTGGAAAAGTGAAAAAAAAAAACAGGGAAGGTGTTTGGACTCTTCATGATAAGGGGTATGGCAGACAACCAAGCACTCACTGGAAGGCTGGGAAACATCTCCCAAAGAACTGGCTTGTGCTGAGTGAGTATGAAGTAAAAGAGGTGAGTTTAGTGGACAGCAGAAATAAGAGCCTGAGATCCTCTTAACCTCTGAAATGACAAAACTTGCGGTAGAGGGAGACATATGACCTTCCATTCCTGTTAAGAATCACAACGAGTTGATGTTTGTATGAAGGAGAGAAGACAGATTTGCTTGAAGGATATCTGAAAAGCACAGGAAGGATTTGGAAAAATATTTTCAAATATTCTTTGGGCGCTTTTCTTCTGCAAAGTTGGAGGTGCTGGAATTGCCTTTAATGGAAGGCAAACTGTCTGCAGAGAGAACTCAGTATTTAAAGAAGTTACATGCAATGGCTCAGGTAGATGAAAAAGAAATGAAAAATCAATTTAGGTTGTCTGGCTCAACAGCTCCACTGTAATACATGTCTAAAAGAGCCAGTAGAATTTTTCTAGTCACTAGTATGGCTAAAAAAACCCCGAAAAATTAAAGCTGGTCCTCCACTGTGAGGTTTGTCTATATGAGAATACTAGGAAAATGAATCTACATTTGTAAAAGTCTTCTCAGCAAAGTTTGACTAAATCTTCTGTGGACAGTCCCATCTAAATTTAATGTTCTTCAGCTTCTGTGTCCTAATTTGCTAAAGAAGTGAATGGCATCCACTTCACTGTGGAATGAACATCCCCATAGAAATGTAATTAAACTGGATCTGCTTACAGATTAGTTCAGCTCCTGAGTTACTTGTTAAACAAGTTTGTAGGTCGAGTGTATGATTCTGATCTACATGTTACAATCCAAGAACATACAGAACATATTTGGCTGCCAAAGACTTGGGGTATCATTAATTGCTGCCAGCAAAGTGTGCAGGGCTCAGGTTTGCCAGGAGAAAGTGTTTTCAGCACTGCTCATCTCAGGCCTAACTTGGGAAGGCGAGTCACTGTCTTCAAGCGCAGAAAATTTCCCTGAGCTCTTCCCAGAGTCTAACCCTGCTCAGTAAAAAGATTTGCAATATTTTGGGAGTGACCAGTTGCAGCATGCTGGAAGTTTGGACATGGTCCCAAACAAGACAAGTGGGCACTGAAGAGCCAACCAAGCACAAAAAAGAAGGTGTGGCACAGTCTACAACTGGCTTTCTACTCTAAGATGCTGTATCAAGTAAGTTATTTGACTCACAGAAAGAAAAATACTTTCATCATTATTTACAGGGAAAAGGTCTAGAAATGAGAAAAACAACACAGAAAAGTTGAAAATAATTATTTCTAAAAGGTAAATGCTGAAAAGGTAGGCATAAGTGCTTTTCAAGCACAAGCAGCTCATTAGCCTTCTAAGGCTAATACATATTTATTCTTGCACGTTTGGCTGAGGGTCTCGTGATGGCTGTTCATGAATGGGACAGTCTTTTGGGGTTTATTCTACTTATTAGATCACGGGAATCATTCTGGCCCTTGACACTCCATTGTCTGTGGACAGAATTATTTTACAGGCACTGCTCAGAAACCTGTTTAAACGAAAAAGATTCCTTTGTCTGTTTGTTGTGGGAAAGTTGTATGGCCTGCCAGCAAGGCTGTTGCAAGGGAAAGCAGTAGCAGTGTCAGGATACTTCACCTTCCAAAACCCCCAAAGATATCTGTGGTTTTGGAATGACTCCACCCCACTGAAGAGGGGCGAACCATTTCACTGCATACCAGTGCACAGTAGACTTTGAGAAAGGCATAAAGCATATCAGTCTCTCTGGCTCAGAATGGCGAGGCCATTGACAGCATCTGTGACACTCCTTGGTTGTCAGCAGCCCAGGATTTGGCTTTTCTGCTGTGCCCTGTGGTGACAGCACTGCATTCACAGCCTTCCCTTCAATTTTTGGGTGGAGTGCTGGCTATTGATTTGCTGTTGGATTTCTGCAGTGCTCCTGGGACCTCATTCACCAGAGCGTTCCCCAGCCCCAGCGGTGTGCCCCGGCATGCTGGGCACCTCCAGCACACTGCCTACAGAAAACACTCTCCTCAGGAAGCTTTAAACATATATCTCAGGACCTCGCTGGCACCATTAATTATGGCTCCTCAATTCCTTCAAATTGGAACCCTATATCTAATAAAATAAAAGAGCTTAAAGATTACTCTACTGATTTCCAATTGAGGCAGCTTTTCTGCTTATGGCCAAGGGCAATCCATGAAACACAGACTTTAATTAACCCTGGTGAATGCAGTTGACATGAAATGTCAATACCCTCAAAATTTTCAGCATAGACAGCTGAAGGATCTTCTCAGCTCCCTCGCATCCACTCTGCACATTCCCTGTGTGAAGAGCCACGGCAGAGGCACTTCCCTATAAGGCTGCACTGGGACAGGGACAGAAACCTCTCTGCTGCCACAACCATCTTTATTGCTGGCAGTGCTGGCTGTGCCTGTTGTTGCCCCTCTGTCTTTGCTTCATCTTGAGAGCTGGACTAGACATTAAAGGTCACTTCCAAACTGAATTATTCTGTGATCTTCTCTTCCCATGGCTTTGCACGTAGGCAGGATGAAGACCCTCAAGTAGCCTGCTGGTGGCCTACAAGGGACACTCAGCAGGTCCTGCTGGGTCCTGGGAAACCTGTGCCATGATGGGCAGCTCTGAGGCTGTTCTTCAGGCACCTACAGGTAACCTTTCATTCATGGCTGTATCATTGTGGCCTCTGCTTTGTGCTGGGCCTGTTCCTGGAACAGTGCCCTGTAATTTCAGGGTGTTAAGCTGCACAGAGTTTAGTCAGTTATTTGAGGTCAAAGCTACAGAGGTGCCTCAGCAGGGCAGACCCATCAAGAGCTCTGTTACATTTCAGGACCCACACAGGTGGCAAAATTCCAAAGAGAGGAGCAGCAATCAGGACCTCTGCCTGGCCAATGGTGAAGCATAAACCTGCCTGTGGGAAAGTGCCTCACTGCCTCACATGGGAGATGGGGCTTCTGTAGCAGCAATGCCAGCTTTTGGGGCCGCATCACGGCACTCAAGGGAGCAGCACTAAAAAGTGCAGCTACAGAACCCAATACCACAAAAAACCCACTAAATAAAGCTGGGAAGAAAGAAAGGGCTATGTGGGCAAGGAGCATTTAATTGGTTTCCATCTCTGTTTTCCACAGAGCATTTATTTTCTCCAGATTTCATGCTTTCTGATAGAAAAGCAACTGTGTTACTGTGTTCTTTATTATTATTAACAACTTTCACCTTTCTCATTACATCAGTAGGACGCTTCCCTGGTCAGGACTGCTGTTTTTCTAATGAATGTGGCTCATTTGTCTGTTTCCCTCCCTCCCTGCTCTGCTTTTTGTCTGCTTGCTCTTTGGGTAGTAATTTGATGTATTGAGCTCTCACCACCTCCGCTGCCCCTGGGGCTGAAGTTCTGATGATGCTAAACAGTTAAAATGCAATGCAATTACAGGCAGTACAGAACAGCAGAGAATAAGCCAGCAAAAATTCAGTCGTGCATAACGCTGTGGAGACTGTGTGGCTGTCAGTCTCCAACTCCAGGAGATAATTTGGGCTTTTTAAGAAGTAATAATTGAGCCTTTTGCATATGCTGTGGTTATGAACTAGTCAAAAGCCTGTTTGCTCTGCACCCTGGAGCACCAGATGGATTGGATAGTCCCTGCAGGTCTTCGGAGGCTGCCAGCTTTAGACTTCAAGACTTTTCTAGCTCTTGCACTTGTAAGTTATTCTTTTGACAGCTCTTATGCACACAGGCACTTTATCTGAATTTAGCTGGCAAAGTGAGGAAGGAAGGGTGAAGAAGAACATACCAGACAAAATCCACATAGGCTGGGGGAGTTCAGAGCCAGAGCTGAACTCTGCTGCTCACATCAACCCAGAACAAAAAATTTGAGGGAGAAAACCATATCGGACCTTCAGCCCTCAGAGTATGGTAAGTGCTGTGTGCTGCAGGTCAGGCTGTGGCCGCAGGTATCCCATGCGCAGCCAGTCTGATCACACTTTCAGTCCTATCTTCACAAATCCCATGTGCACATCTCCAAAGAAGACTCAGTACTAGGAAGCTCAACAAAGAGCTGCTACTAGAAAAAAAAGTAATTGGAGGGAGCCTTTTTTCCCTGGGATTTAGCAGCTGACTGCATTGGAGCACACACCCGATGGAAAGGGCAGAGAGGAGGTGATTCCAGGTACCTGCAGCTGCTCTGCTGACCATCAGGTCTTTGCACTGGACTTGCAGGTCAAATTTCTAAGGTGAGCTATGGAAATGTCTAAATGCTCCCCCCTCACAGTCAGAGCCCCTGCTGATGGAAGAGGGAGCAAGGGGCAGGATGGGAGGGAAAGCACCTACTGGGTACAAACCCCTCACCTGCCCAAGGCTTGTTGGGCTTGCTTACCGCACTCTCCCTGCATTCCCCCCTCACAACCTCAAATCTGTGGGCATTCTTTGCCAACAGGGACAAAAGACTTAATCCTGCTGCACTACAGTTTAGCTCTGCTAAGTGCTCTGCATGAAGGGCCTGGCCTGCACCTCTGGGAGATGGAGATAAATGGGGCCAGGATGTGAACCAGACTGTGCTTTTATGCTGCTTAAGCCAGGTGTTTTAGGAGCCATGGCAAGCTGTTACACACTTGTACCAGACTGTGCATAGCAAAGGGGTTGGGAGAGACTCTGGATGCTCACCCCACAGGGAAGCTGTCCCTGAGGCACTTGTGTTCCCCATCACCCCAATAATTTCTTTCAAGTGCCACTACTGTGTAATCACCAGGGAGATTTTGCCTCATGTACCGCCCTCCCTCTCTCCCAAGTAGGTTTCTTGTTGTTGGGGCTGCCTTGCACCCTCCTAAATGCTTCTCTTGGCAAAGGATGGAGGCTTTGGGGCATCTTCCATCCTCCAAAAACCTGGATATATTTGGGTTGCCTTCAGCTGGCCAAGCTTGGCTTCCAGCTTAGGAGCAGAAGGGCTTAGCACTTGAAGGAGAGGTGTTGGGGGTTGAATTTTCCCTTTTTTCTTTCCGTGGAATTTTTCCCATTGTTATGCTAAGTATTTGGGTCTACACCCATAAGCTCAGATAACAGTTTTCTCTCAAAGGGGGAAGGAGAGGGGCAACACCGGAAAAGAAGAGCTGAGGTGAGGGGCTTGTGCTCTGCCGC